>RJWM01002136.1:17552-89946 GCA_004363535.1 Dasyprocta punctata | reverse complement strand
TGTCATCAAGATTTTTACCTACTCTGTCTTCTAGTGAGTTTAGTGTCTCTGTTTTAATATTCAGATCTTTGATCCATTTTGACTTTATTTTAGTGCATGGTGATAGGCATGGATCTAGCATCCCAGAGCTCTCGGACCCCTGCCCAGCCAAAATAGATTCTTGATAGCCACTGTATATAATTTGTAAAGATCACTGATCTTTAATCAAGTGGAATAAAGTCACTGCATCTGTGAAAACTGTGATATGACTAGGAGCAAAAATATGTAAAGAAGTATCTCTCCAACTTTTATAGATAAATTTAAATTTTTACTAAACTTTAAAGAGCACTTATGAGATTGCTTTGTTCATGGACATGTACTTAAAACACTTTGCAATCATGTATTTCATCTCAGTTTCTTTAATAATGTTGAGCAATTTTTTCTTCAGTTAATTTTTCCCTATTGAGAAAAAGTTTCTATTTGTTACTTTGATCTACAAATCACTATGCAAAATAATAAAAAGAACATATTTATCTATCAAATGATATTCGGGAGATAAATGAAAACTCAGTAGGATTTTCAGGGTTCAAGTAACCATATGTTGTTTTTTCACAGTATGGCATGCTGTGCTCTAATGAGTGTTATCTCTTTTGTATTTGTAAATTCTTAAGGCATATTGAGCAAGTAAAAATGGGACCAAGTAAATTAGGTCATCTTTCATGTTAGACCTCTTGGGGAATTACACAATAATATGCAGATGAAAATGTGACCTAAGAGTTTTTACTTCTGAGTAGGCAGTCTGTCACACTGTGCCATGCCCAGGTGCCTAGTCTCCCATGGTAGGAAGAAGGTGCCAGAAAAGTGGTCTTGCGCCTACCAGGGAACAGCCCTTCAAAATAATATTTGTCAAATGCTTACTTTAAAGAGCCAATTTTAACTTGGCCAGGTTCTGGTAACTTCTTCCCTTTTGTTTATACATCAGTGCTAGTTGTATACTGTTGTTAAAGGATCTAGGGATGGGAATAAACATGTTAAAAGACTCCTAAAATTATGGATTTCTGAGAAAATTTGCTAAATTTAAATTCTAATTATTTTTAAACATTCAATTTTGTTTCTGGCTTGATAGTAATACATATTCACTGTGAAACTCTTCTTTGGATTCTCGGGGTTATCTTTCATCTAGTCACTGCGGTAGAGTAACCCCAGGAACCCTGAAGTAAGTTTTTCTGTAGTTGTTCCATAGTTCCATTTTAAACAATTAACCCCTTCCCAAAATGGCTCCTGATTAACCCTTTCAAGCATGGTGGGTGCTGTACCGGATTTCTTCTCCAGTTCTAGCCTGCCACGTGGAAGAAGTCACTTTCAGAGTGAAATCCCACACTGATTTCACAGTTTATAATAGCCACTAGAGGCTAGAGCTGCTGGTCTGGTCTGTTGTTTCCCCCTGGAGCTGCCAGTCCTTTCTGGGTTTATCTCAGTCCAAAAAGGTCTCCTTCCCCAGGAGAAGGGTGAGCTTTCCAGACTGCTTTATTCTTTTCTCTGTTTCGTCCTTCATTTTTTCCAGTTTCTCTAAAGTTCCTAGTTTTCCTAACAGTTCCTTTCTAATTGCCAGAGATCTGGAAGATCTATCTATTTATTTATTTTCTCTTCACCATGTTGTTTTCCAGGTGTCTCAATTCCAGATCCTGGAAATGCTGTATTTTGCTGCCTGTCTGTCTCTACTTAATCATCTTTTAAAAAAAATTTTTTTTTTTTTGCTATTTTTCTGTTTTTCCCCACTTGCTCCACAAGTGCAGATGTTACCTAAGTTTCCCACCTCACTTTTCTGTAGCTTGTCCAAAGGAGGTATTCTACTCTCGCCCAATAGCTCAGTCTGCCAAGTATTGATTCACCAATTATTGTTTCTAGCCTTGGTACACCACCCCTGCCCCGCACTCTTTTTTAGTTTCTATCTTATATTTGTCTTCCATTTGGGATTGATGAAAATGTTTGATCAATAAATGCCCAGAAAACAACAAAATTCTCTAAGAGGAGTATACTAAAATGTCAAAAAGATATTGGCAAGACAAATCCAGTGGAGGCCAGATTTAATAAGACAAATCCGGTCTAGTTTTTACAGCCTACAAGCCATTTTAAACAACAACAGCCAGGGAAGCACTTTTGTTTTGCCTGAATTACATTTTTTTAAATATTTTATTAATAATAAAAGACAAGGCAGAAGAGAATCCCCCATACTTGCTACATTGCTTGCTGTAAAGAGATGCTTGGGTTGCTGACCAGAGACCTGGCCAAATCTACAAAACAAAAGTTGGTTGATGTTCCTTGGTTGCTATCAATTCAGCCAGACCTCCGAAACAGCAGGTTGCTTACGGGGGGGGGGGGGGGATAGGGTAGTGTTGTCCCTGATTCCAAGCCTGCGTGCCCGTGCCGCTCGGGCTGGGCGGGGCCCCCTCGCGGGGCCCTTCTCGTTCTCCTCCAAGGTCCTGGAGTCAGGACCCCGGAAGGCAGTCCATATTGAGTCCTGATTGGTGCCTGCGCTGCTCGGGCCAGGCGGGGGCCCCTCGCGGGGCCCTGAATTACATTCTAATAAGAGGTGTTTTCTTGAAAGAATGGATTCATATGGCCTTCTTCCTATGAAGGCATCAGAAATGGAAAGGATAAGTTGGAGAGTCCCACTTTTAGAAATAAATGGTGAGCTGACAACCAGTGTCTTCCTTTGACCTCAGAAGGAGTAAAAAAAAGAAACACTCAAAAACTTAAATTCAAAAACTCTGAGATTTATAACCTCAGAGATTTTTAAAATTTTACCCATTTTTCTTTCTATAGTGCTTAGAAGCAAAAGCTTTAGCATAAAAAATTACTTTGAAAATAACAAGTTAGGAAGTGGAAAAAGATGTCTCACTTTCAGGCAGGTTTGAATAGAGAAAAGATCCTCAAAAGAAAAGCTGTTATGTTGTGAGGTAGATGAGGTGTATTTTGAGGAACTTGCTTCAAAGAACAAAGAAAAACACAGTTCATTTGTACAAGCACTCAACACAGGAACTCAAAATATACTACATAAAAGAAATAGATTAGATAGATAGATGATAGATAGATACATGATGATAGATGTTATAGATAGATAGATAGATAGATAGATAGATAGATAGATAGATAGAATAGGTAATCTGGGACTATTTAGCCAGGAGAAGCAGTCCCAGTTATTTAGAGATGTTTGAAAGCTGTCGCGAGGGAAAGGGTGTGTTACATTACGATGGGCATATTCATATCCATAGGGGAGAATGAAAGGGAAAAATTTTCTTCTCTGTTAAAGTTTTTCAAAAATAGAATGTGCTCCTTAGGGTGACAGTGCGTTTCCCATCCTTGGCAGGTGACCTAAGCCAGAAGGTTTTAAAAAGAAAATGCAAGCACAATGAATGCTTTTGCATGGATGAACTGCAGTGTTTTCTAACTGTGAACACTTACGATTCTGTGATTGTAGCAAGTGTCTAGACATGTAAAGAAAACTCTCCTCCAAAAGCTTCCCATCTGGTAATGAATCAAAATACATGGGAAATCATTAAAACATTTCTGATGACACATAGTTAGATGCCAAAATCAATGTCGTCATCAATAAAAACCAAGGGAATTCATAGAAAGCAAGTTTGAAATGGCATAGGAGTAGAGTGTGAAACCTGATGTAGTGCTGTGGAAAAAAGTCTTGATGAAATGGAATACCAAGATTAGGAATGAAGTTGTTATAAGCCCTAAACTCTTATTCAGCCTTCATTAAATTTTTGGAAGAAAATCATAGGTCACTCCATACAATTTAAACTATCTTTCTGCCTTGGACTCTTGCGGTATTGGAATTATAGGTATCTCATGCCATGTCCAACTATGACCACTGATCTTATAATTAACCTAAACAATATATGAACAATGAATTTTGTTCCTGAATGGGGGGGGGACATCTTTTAGGACTTTCTCACAAGGTTTAAAAATTCTGAAAGAGCTGGGTATGGTAGTGCACACCTGTAATTCCAGCTCTTGACAGGCCAGAGGAGGGAGGATCAGCTGGGGTTCTGGTATACCCTGGACTATAGTGAGTTGGAGGCCAGCCTGGAATATATAGTAAGACCCTGTTTCAAAAACAGAAAGAGATTCTTTATCACTTCTGTTCAGTATGGTACTTAAAACATTAGCCAGAGCAATCAGGCAAGAGAAAGAAATAAAAGGGATCTGTATAGGAAAAGAAGAAGTCAAACTAAACTTATTTGCAGATGTCATGAACCTTTACATAGAAAACCCAAAAAATTCCACAACAACTCCAAGAAGTAATAAACAAATTTGGCAATGTAGCAGGATACAAAATCAATAGTATTTCCATACACCAATAATGAACCCATCCACAAGGAAAGAAATTAGGAAAACAATACCATTCATAACTACTTCAAGAAAAATTAAACATGTGGGAATTAACCTAAGTAAAAACTGAAAGACTTCTATAAAAACAAACAAATGAATAAAATCACTAAAATATTCTGAAAAAGATCTAAGAGGACAGCAGGAAATACCAAGCCATACCAAACAGAACTAGAAAAAAGAATTCTAAAATTCATATGAAACCAGGAGAGACTCAGAATAGTAAAGGCAATCCTGAGTGGGGGGTGTGGGTAGCAGGAGGCACTGCAAACCTGGATTTCAGTTCTGCTACCAATTTACGGCAATTAAGAATAGGATAGATAGTACTGGCGCAAAAACATACATGCAGATCGATGGAACAGAAGAGAGGATGCAAAAACAACCACAGAGACATTCAGTCATCTGATCTTTGACAAAGAGGCCAAAAGACTAAGCTGAAGGAAAGATAGCCTCTTTAATAAATGATGCTGGGTAGACTGGCTGCCTACCTGCAGAACAGTGAATTAGACTCTGTCTCTCTCACCAGCTACTAAAATAAAATCAAAATGGGTCAAAGACCTAAATGTTAAAACAGAAACATTTAATCTGCTGAAAGATGAAATAGGTAAAACTGTTGAAGACATACGTCTAGGCAAGAACTTTCTGAACAGAATCCCAGCTGTACAAGAAATAACATCAGAATCAATAAATGGTATTATATCAAATTAAAAAACTTCTGCATAACAAAGGAAAAAACAGTGAAGAGAAAGCCCACAGAATGGGAAAAAAATCCACCAGCCACACCCCAGACAGAGGACTAATATACAGGATATACGAAGAACTCAAAAAAAAGTAGCTCCCTGCAAACAAAAGACCCAATCAAAAATGAATATACAGTATCAGAAGAAGTACAAATGGTGAATAAGTACATAAAAAATGTTCAGTATCTCTGGCCATGTTATAGTGTGTCCAGATGGCCCCCCACTCAAGCCTCATGTAATCATGGATGGGGCTGAGTCTGGTGTTTGTGATTGGTTTATTGTCTGGCACTGGGATTGGTGGTGTGAGTGCTGCACTTGCCCTGGGGTAGAGCCGGCATACAGTGTAAGGGAAGGAAGGAAGCATGTTTTCTTTCTCTTGTCCAGTGAGTGCTTTGCTGTTTGCAGCTGCCATGAATGGCTGACCCTCAGCCACGCCACCCTGTCTTGCAGCCAACTGAGTATGAACTGAAACCCCCAAGATCTGTAAGAAATAAACCTTTCCTTTCTTCATTTTGGGCATCAGATATTTGTCTCAACAACAGAGAAAAGTAACTAAGACAGGCCATTAAGAACTGCAAGTTAAAATAACACAGATTCCATCTTACTCCAGAAAAAAATGACTGTCATCCTGAAATCAAATAAAAACAAATGCTGGTGAGGCTGTGGGGAAAAAGGAAAGTTTTTAAATTGTTGGTGGGAATGTAAACTAGTACAACCAGTATGGAAATCAGTATGGAGACTCCTCAAAAATCTAAAAATAGGAATTCCGTTTCACCCAGCTATTCCCCTTCTGGGATTCTTCCCAAAAGATTTAAAGACACAGTGATAGATGCATATATATGTTTATAGTAGCAGAATTTATAATAGCTAAATTTTAGAAACAGCCTACATGTCCATCAACAGATGAATGGATAAAGAAAATGTGATATTCATACACAGTGGAGTACTACTCTGCCACAAAGAAGGATAACTGTCATTTGTAGGAAAATTGGTACAGCTTGAGACCATAATGTTAAGTGAAATAAATCACACAAGCTTAACATTACATAGTTTCTTTTTTATGAGAACACCAAAGTATAAGTAATTCAAAGAGTAAAATAGAGATAATAAATAATAAAAAGTAATAAGTAACAAATAAAAGATAATAAGTAATTCAAAGAGTAAAATAAAAGATAGATAATAAAAAACAGAGAGATATGTCTTTTCTAAAAGGTAAGAGAGGAACAGAAGGGGAAATAAAAAGAGTTAAGATGTGTTATGAACATGCACTGACTCCCCATGAGGAATATAATTATTACGTACTGTAAAGAGGTACTAATAAAGATTTTTAAAATACAAAAAGATACTCATAATGGAAAATCCATTATAAAAACCAATGAAAAATCAAGATTCTTTGATAGATCAGCTGCTTGAAGTTGAGAATGACCATGTTTTGTTTACCCAGTAGCAAATCTAGCTAGAACAGCCAAGGCACTGGGAAAGTATGTGGAGCGACTAAAGTTGGCTGCATTAGTATTTCTAGTTAGTGCAATGTGGAGGCAAGAATATGGGTTTAGAGTCAAACAGCCATCATCTGAGTCCTAGCACAGTAGACAATGCATTAATGGCCACTGTTAATGGTTTCCCTGGACTCATGCCCACTCCAGTGTGACTTTGTAGCTTTCCCTGCCCTTGAAATTTTGTCAGCCTTGTAGCATGATTTGGCCAACAGAATAAGGAGAAAGTAATGGTCTACCACTTCTGAGTGTAGGATTCAAAAAGCCATTGCTTCTCTCCCTCTCTCCTTCTCTCAATCTTCCTTCTACCAAAAGAATAAACCTTGACTCACCTGTTGAAATCTGGGAGACCATGTGGAGTAGAGCCTAGTCATTTCAGCTGTGGATGGACTAGACCCACATAGAATCAGCCAACTCTCAGACATGTTCAGAGCCTACCAAGATCAGAGAACCATCCACCTGATGTTTGATCTGTGGTCCTCTGAGCAATAAATACATGTTTACTATTCTACGCTGCTGAGTTTTGAAATGGTTTGTTTTGTAACGATTTCTAAATGACACCTCCATGTTACTAGCTGTGTAACCTTAAGGGAGTTGCTTAATTTCTGGGTCTCATTTTATTCATCTGTACTTAAATTTCTGTTATACTTTACCTTTAATCCCCATAATACTCCTGTGATGTATTTACCCACTGTAAAACAAATGAGTTCTTACAAAGGTAAAGCAATTTGAATCAATGTAACTTTCTCATAAAAGACCTCAAAGAAAGTAAAACATTTCTATGAGCAAATTTAATAAAGAATTCCAAAATGCAATTTGAAAAGGAGAGAGGCTCACTTAGATTGAGTATCTGCCTAAAGTTAAACAACTGATAATTTCAATACAGAGAAGATAACCTCGTGTCTGAATGGAATAAGGGCAAGGATTGATTCTTTTTTCTTTTTTTCTTTCTGCCACTCTATTTCCAGGGCCTAGCAGAATAGCCAACATATTAGTAGATATCAGGAAGGGTTTGAAAAAATTCATGAATGAATACTAAGTAATGTTACATTATCATAACACTCAAATACAAAACTAAAGGATTCAAAATGTAGCTGATGTGGTGGCACAGTTCTGTAATTCCAAGTATTCAGGAGGATGAGGCAAAAGAATTACAAGTTACAGGCCAGCCTGGGGAACTTAGTGAGACCCTGTCCCAAAATAGAAATTTAAGTGGGCTTGGGATGTAGTTGTGGTAGAATGCTTGCTTAGCATGCCTGAAGCCCTGGGTCTGACCCCAGTACCAGAACAAAACAAAACTTGAGGCCTCCAGTGAAATAAAAACATCTTCCTTTTTCTCACATGATTCCTGTAACATCACAGAAAAATTTACCTGCATGGTTAAGACAGCAGCACAGAATGGGGAGGAAGGGGTGAAGTCTCAGCAGGAGAAGCTATCGCTTAGTTTCCTCCACGTCTTGTAGGAGTTCTTCAACATATAGACCTACTTCTCTCCCCCAGTCATGTTTTGTCTCCCACCTTCTTTCAGTCGCTAACACAGAGAGACCTTTCAACCACACATGTACACCGTTTTGTATGGAGACCAGGGCATAAACACAACAGGATCTGCAGAAGGTCTGAATCAGCATCCACAGATGACTCAATTCCTGGAAAATGGGTGTGGACAGGCTGGGTAAAGAAATCTAGGTAAAAATTTTCTTTATAATTTCTGTAGCACCTGAATTTTATATTTTAGTCACAGCAGAGAAAAAATAAAGGAGGCAAGAATAAAGGGCAGGCTGCATAGGTTCAACAATCAAACTTGAAATTACAGTATTTGAATAAAATCTGTAGTTGCCTTCATTTGTGCTGCCAGGACTCTTCCTTCTCTCCTTCATAACCAGCGTTTTTTCTAGATCTTTCCTACTAGACTGAGCTCTCTAAAAAACAGGGACCACATCGGAGAGCTGGCCAAAAGGCAGATGTTTATCATGAAAACTGGCTCGTGTTTTGCAGAAGGTTAAAACACAAGGGTGAATGTCTTCACCATTTTTCCATATTTTACATCACAGGATCCTAAGGAAAAGTTAGTGGAATTTACTTCCCTGAAAACCAAGAGGTGATTCATAGTAGCCAGCTTGATGACTTGGGGGGCACTTGCCTTTGAAGCTCCCTCCCAGAGGTGTGGGTGTGTACAAACAGATGGTCAAGTTTCATTAAAAGAGAACTATCTCAGTAGTCTGAGGATGAGCAAAGTTATCAGCTTCACAGATGCATATGGTATACTAAATGATCATCAGCTGTTTCTCCTTGTCTTCTACATCTGGGATGAATGATATTTATTCACTCCTTCTAAATGTGTTGAACATTTACTATATGCAAGGACCTTTGTTCTGTAGATGGCTCAGTAGAGAGATAACCAGAAGTAACCGTTAAACAAATGAGGGTAAGAAATGAGAAAATGTGATTGGGTGTGGGGGCATAATGGGAGATATATCTTGACTTGTCCTGACTCATTCAGGAAAGAGTGGGAATTGGCCAGCTGGGGAATGGAGTGTCAGATGCTTTTGGTAAAGTGAATAATAATGGCAAGGATTCAGCGACAGTCAAGCAGAGGCAAGTGCAAATGTGGCTGCAGAGAAAATAGCTTTTGTTGACCACCCTCAAGGCCTCCATCTGCCCTGTCTAAGGCTGCATCCAATAAACATATAATCTAAGAAAAAAACTGCAGAGTTGAAAATCAAATTCCTCAACTCCAATTCTAACCTGCTTATAGGCCCTAAATAGAAGATCTGGAAAGGGTATCCTGGGAATGATTTTTGCACACAGAATTTGGTACAGGAGGAGAGGAATGATACCATGTGTGCCGCACTAGGTCCCCATCACTGCTGATTTCTCCATTGTATCTGCGTCTCCTGCCTGAAACCTGGCATAGAATTAAAGCTGAGACTATATACAAGGTTTATGTCAGGTGAGGAAATAAATGTCCCTTTTAGTTTCTCTCCAGCCATATCTAATCTGAGAATTTGAGTTTGCTGATATTGGGGATCATGTCTCTTGAGTTCACTTTTATTTCTCCACTGCCCACTACAGTGTCTATATATAATACAGTCATTATTTTTTTGATGAATGAATTAATGAGTAAATGAGCAACTGTGAATAGTAATGAGTAAATACTATTTTACTTATAATTACAGAAAAAAATGAGTGTCTTAATCAATGTCAGCCACTGAAAATGCATCTAAGTTTGAACAGCCATTCAATTACATCAAGAGTAATTGCCCACTGCTGTGTTATGGATGTGATCCAATTCCCAGAAAAAAATACACATATACATTATAAAAGCATAATTTCACCTGACAGTAAATGGCTTCCCTGCAAATCCTTTCTGACAACAGAAACGTAAAACTTTCCTAATACAGCAAGAGTGACTCACCTTTTCATTTCTGAATACTGTTCCTTCTAGTTTAAGTATGACATTTGCTTGAAAGATAAAATCAGTCCCATTCCAAGTAAATGACATCTGTACTGCTCTTCAAGGATGAGAATTTTATTGGAATATAGGCACTTGGCAGAGTAAATACATGGTTACAAAGTGTTTTAAGTTTATTTGCTTTATATAGTGACCATAAAAATAAAACCACAGTGTAAATTTTTTTTTAATCTAAAACTTGCAGACTTCAGAAAGCAAACCTCCAAACCCATCTGTTTATGGTAAAGTAGAAAGACATATGTTGCCAACTTTTTCACTTAGTGAAACTATTATTTTTTGAGTCAGGGATGTCCTTCTCTTCCCCATATTAAAACTGTTATGTAGCATGTATCACTTAACACTTTTTTGTGTATGTGTGTGTGTGGTGCCTGGCTGAATCCAAGAATTTGTACGTGCTAGGTAAGTGCTCTAATACTGAGCCATAACCGTCACCCACTGAACAATTTTTCTAATGAATTATAATCACTTTTTCTGGAAGAATGGTTAAAAACCCTCTGAAATCACTGGTTCTCATCTGGAGAATTACAAATCCAGGCTTGTGAGTCCTTCAATAAAAGGTAGAGAATCTAATTAATGATCTTCAGTTCTGCACATGCAGCCTCTTTATAAAGCTTTTGGATAAAATGGAATCTTATCCTCAATCTCCAAAATACTTAAAAAACAAAAAAGTTTACTGTGCATAATGCAAAGCACTACTGTCTGCTCCAAGTGAAACAGGAAAAACAGGCAAGCCATTTTTTTTCAAGGAAAATGTCCTTTCTTTGTGAAAGGTCAATAATAGCATACCTGGTTTAAAGTCATGCGGTTTTTGCCAAGGGCCATAGCTTGAGGTTTTATGCATTTCTAAAGGCTTTGCCCATAGTAGAGCTCCCCAGAGCAGCACACTGTGACTTTTCGTGCTGCTCATTCAAATCATAATGACCTTGCTCACACCTGGAAGCCACTAAAGCAACACACACAAATCTGCATGAGAAGTAAGGAAAAGGCATGATAACATGAAGTTAGCCCTTCAACACAGTATCACCAATATGGAATATTTTATGAATCTCAGTTTCATACTCCATTTTCAAATGTAACAACAGTTCTGTTCACGTGAAAGAACTTGTATAGGATATGCTATGTACCCCCAAGTCCTCATACTTTTGATGGGGCTGAGTCTGATGCTTGTGATCAGTTTGTTGTCTAGCACCAGGATTAATGACGTGACTGCTACACCCGCCCAGGGGTGGAGCTGAGATACAGTATAAGGGAAGGTGGGTCTTCCTCTTGCTTGCTTCCCGGCTTCCACCCTCTCTCTCGCCAGCACGGATTGCAGCTTGCAGCTTGCAGCCGCCATGAACTGTAGCCCCGTCGTCCCATGCTGCCTTGGAGCCCACTTTATGGACTGAAACTCCCGAGAAACTGTAAGAATAAACCTTTCCTTCCCTAACTTTGGGCGTCAGGTATTTTGTCTCGGCAACGAGCAAAAAGTAACTAAGAACTTGTCTTTGTGAAATATGTATAGCGAAAGTTTTTGATTGTGTTTACCAATATGCTCTGGTACTTAGTGCCTAGTTTCAGAATGGATGAAGGGAAGGTACTAATATTCATCCATCTAATGCAGTGAAATGAACTGTCTTAGGATTGGAAAGGTTCCTAGCTTTCCAAGGGATGCAAGAAACATTGAGGTGAGCAAAGGAGGGAAGGTGGGAATGCTCTGGAGTAGGGTGGGCCTGAGCTAGCACACCGTGTGTCCACAATTCTCCCAGAGAGAAGGGCAGGCCTTGTGGGTCTGGGCACTGCTTCTTTGGCTCTTTACCTTGCTGGGCAGTGCTGCTGGCCATCTGGCCATCTGCCTTTTGGACTCTGGACTTTATTTAAAGGAAGATGCAACAAGGGCAGAAAGCCTGAATGAAAACATCTCCCTGTCTAACAGCAAGCCCCAGAGAGCCCTTATACAGCGGGGTGCTGGGCATTCAGTTCCTCCACTTTCTGAGCATCCTGTGTGCCAATTCCAGTATGATACATTAGGGATACTAAAGTTACTTGACATGCAGGAAACCATGATTCAAGAATGTAGAATTTTAGCAGAAAGCACAAATGATGACTAAACCTGAATTTTAGTCCTTGAAAAAAAGAGTTTCTAGGAGAGTTAGGCAGTAACTTAATTTCAATAAACCATGACAAATGCCACGATATGAGTCAGTAATGGCTAAGCAGAGACCAAGGGAGAAACGATCTGTACCTTCTGTAATTATGATGAGGGATCCTTCATATACCTCAGGGTCTAAACACTTATAAAAGTTGAGATAATTCAATATGAAATTAAACTGATACTGATTATTATTAATCCTTTCTGATTTAGACACGCAAGAAATTCTTCATGGGAAGATCATGGATAGAAATATTTAATTTCCTGGTTACATGGTTAAACTGTGGAACAAATTCTCTAAAGAACTAATATAAGTATGCTTGGTGGTAATAATCAAGACAAGCTCTTATACAATGTGTTGGAATGTAATACCAAAATTTGTGGAAGGAAACTTATAGTACCTGGAACTGAAACTCTTAAGGGAATAAACTGGCATTTTTCTAAAGAACAATCTTTTTTGTAGATTTGTGCAATTAAGCCCATTTCATTTTTAATATTAACAGTTACATTTCACTATCCATTTAGAAGATACATTTCTTTCTATTTGCTTTCAGGAAGAAGAAAAGACCAGTGACCTTCTCATTCAGGGTATCACCACTGGTTGGTACCTAACAGGAACTCACTTAATTTGCCAAACAAACAAATGATTTCTAATATTGGTTACATTTGGAACTTGGTATCTCTGCCTTAGCTTTTGTATTCATTCCTTGATTCATTCATTCCCCATCTGAGAAATAAACCAGGACTGAGTGGAAAAAAAGAAAAAAGTTAACATGGTTCAAAAATAGACATGATTTTTTCTTCTACATTCTCATGGTCCTTTTCACTTATATGAGACAAATCACTTAATCTTTTTTCTTTATTACTATGCCTAACACAGTGTGTGGCATGCAGTCACTATTCAAATAACATTTGTTTAATTGGTGGGCTTTAAGCTTGATAATTTAGCTAAGCTCTTTGCACAGTCTAAGGCTAATTTGGAATGCTTTCAGGCTTACACTTGCCAATACAATTTCCTTGCCTCATTTGAATTTCCTTAAAAGGTAATTAATTGATAAAAATCAACACAATTAGTTAACAAGAAATTGAGAGCGGAATTAGTAACAGGCCCATACGGCCCTGCAGATTACAACCTTTTTCCCTTGGTTTCTGCTCAGCTTCTCATGAGACCTACACCAGGTATGAATGGTTCTGTAGGTTGCACACACCAGGGTGACTGGTGCTCATGACCTTCCCTTTCTTGCAGCCTGACTAGGGACAAATGCTGAGACCTTAAGAGGCCAGGAAGTTGACAGAGTAAATGATGAGGCAGAAATTACAGTATACATTTGCATTTTTATGAAAAGTTAAAAAGCCTTAAAGTGCAATAGAAAACTGCGCCACTGAAATGTGTGGAATATGGAGAACTGCGCTGCGTTCCTGCTGCTTTCAGTCTTGCAGTACTGCTGCCTCTCTTGGGCCCCTCCTGCTTCCTGTCACTCCAACACTCCAGTGCCTTTGTGATTCTTATGAAAACGCTAAAGGGTTGGTGAGGCAGTTCAGATCCGCAAAAGTTGGCCTCTGTGCTTATAGCCTGTGGGCAATTTTTCTGGTTTCATTATTCAGATTAAAGAAATATTTCATAATTTGTTTTTCAGGTAAATCACATGCAACTCCCTCGTATACCCATAAGTATAACCCTTTGACTTTGTTCAAAGAAAGACTTGCCAAATTATGCCTCTCACTCCTCCGAGGGCTGCTCCAGGGAGCTCTCCTGGCAACTTTCTCCCTCTTTCACATCATCTTTAAGTGACTCTAGGGCATCTGTGTTTGGAGCACTCTCAACCACCCACTGACATTCATGAACGTGGGCAGGTTTCACAGCCTCTGTATCCACGCTGGTCACAGCTGGGGCCACGACATTTCTCCCTCCCACCACTTCTTGTTCCTCAGGAACCTGGCTCTCCCTGGGGCAGATGGGTTCAGAATGGAAAGTGCTGCCTTCATGACATGTGGCCTGGCCCTCTACAGCACTCTCAGGGGCCTCTTCTCCTTCACGGGCATCCAGTGTGGCAGGCCTCACTGCAAGCTCCATCTCACAAGATTCTGTGGCCTCTGTTGGCTCTGCTGTGAGGCCTGGGCAGGTGGTGTCCTTGGTGAGGAGTTCGGTGAGCTCACCACAGGCCAGCTGAGGAGCAGGGCTGCTCACCTCAGGAAATGCCCCCGAGTCTGCCGCGGGTACCTCAGCCTCTGGGGGAGGAGAGTGGGATTCCCTCTCACAGACTTCACTTTCTTCGAGACTCTCCTCCTGGGGGGCAGCTGCCTGATTGGCCTCTGTGTTGATTTGGGTTTTTTCCTCTTTTTTCTCATTTTCTTGGAGAATCAGTGTCTCCTCATCTGTATCTTTTGCAATCACCACAGCAGACTCCACTGGCACTTCAACGGTCACTGTCAACAGCTCTCTGAGCTCCTTCAAGGATCCTGAGGCAGCGATGGAGTCTGGCTTTTCACGGGTGGGCTCTTCATCCTCAGCAGCCCCTCTCAATTCTGGCTCTGATGAGCGCACAGCCAGGGTTTCTTCCATGTCCTCTGCAGCCACAGGAGTCACAGCAGGGTCCTCTGTGCTTGAGACTGTCACCTGCCCATCCTCAGAGCTGGGCTCTGGGAGAGAAAGGCTTTCTTGTTTGGCCGATAAACTGGGATCCCCAGGCTGCTGCTTTTCCTCTGACTCCTGGAACACTTCATTACTTGGGCTCTCACTATCTGGAGCTGCGGGCAGAACGGCAGACACTGTCATGGCAGGGGTGGCCTGGTTTGATCCAATGGCGGGTTTCAGATCTGTTAAGCTGGACACACTTTCACTAGGCAAGGCCATATTGTCTTCAAATAAGTTGTGTTTCTTCAGGACAGCAGCCTCCTTTATCACTGAAAAATACAAGCAGACAAAACTTGACAATAAGACTTCCTGGACAACCTGGATTTTCTGATTTTATCCAGAAGCCAAATTCCTCATCAGCCTCCCTGGCTAAACAGATTCTCAACTTCAAGATCCAGCTCATGTCTGTGCCCTTCCAGACAGCCTTCTCTCATGACCAAAGACGGTACATTCTTTCAAGACTCTGAACCTTGGTAGGTTAATTCCTTCATTTATTTAAACAGTACACATTTGCTACGCATCTAATATAGAAGTGACACTAAGAAGCCAGAGGTGAATACAATATGGCCTTTGCTTTCAAAGTCTATAATAGTACCATGCGTTTCACAGAGAGAGGCCCCAGTGACATTTAATTAGCTGCTAATGCACGTAGTTCAGTTTGTTCACCTAGACTGGAACACATTTAAGACAGGGGCAGGCATTTCACTTCTCTGTTCTTTCTCACAGCACAGTCCTGAATGCGTAATAGGTTCTCAGTCTTAAGGATGCAGCTGAAAGGGGCTTGTTAGGCTGTGGTGTCCAAAAATGAAGATACATGTATATCTACCTTGGCTTCAAAGGCTTTAAGAACTGCAAAGACAGGCTGAGTGTGGTAGCACATGCCTATAATCCCAGCACTTGGGAGGCTGAGGCAGGAGGATCATTGTGAGTTTGAGACCAGCCTGGGCTACAAAGTGAGTTCAAGGCCAGCTCAAACTGCATAGAGAGACCCAGTCTCAAAAAAAAAAAAAAAAAAAAGGAACTGCAAAGACAGCTGACATTTTGGACAACAGGTTTCTGGCTACAGCTATACAGGAGCTACCTGTGCAGGTATTGTGGTGCTCAACAAAACCACATCATAAGTGACGCCATTCATATCAGAGACAACATAGATTTGCGTGTGCAGTATAATTTTCTAGCAGCTGACAGTAGATTTTCCTGCTCTAACAAAATCAACATATTATGATAGTTTTCTCACAGAGGGCAGTAAGGTGTCTGAAAGGAGGAAGTCTGCGAATTCACCTAAAGGTGTTCATGGTGGGCTGGCCATGCCTTGACTCAGCCCCTCTTTGTGCAGATGCCATGATGACCCTGTTGCCTTCCCTAGGTCCTTGGATGCCTGTGATTAGCTATGTGATGTGGGCTTGTGCTTGGCCAACTTTCCCTAAGGACGCCTTGGGATGACATGCAAGAGCTCCTCAATGGAGACCAGATAGGTGTCAGACCCACGGCTGGATGGCAGCTCTCTTCAGCATGTTTTAATCAAAGTTTTCCTATTCACACTCCTATCCTAGGCAAGGCCAGATTCCACAGCACACTGGGTGATACCGTTCTAAGTCCCGCAGGGGACTGTGTTATCCCAGGTTTTTTCTATCTGGCCAAGTGGAGATGAGGAATTTGCTGAGGGAGCAGAGCTCAGGCCCTGCTGCTGAAGACACTTCTGCCCTGCCCTGAGTAGAGTTATGAACCTGTGCCTAAAAGCCCTTTCTTTTTAGCTCTGTCTGGCACAATGCAAGACAACAGCCCTGCCTAAGACACCTTAAATTTACTCCCTCTAAACTGTGGTTTTCTTATCTTCAAAAGGAAGCTTAACATCCCATCTCAGAGTTTGCACTGGTATTGAAAGAAGAACCAGTGTAGTGTGTACCAAATCACCAATGTCCAGTCAAGGCTGGCGTCCTTCTTTCTTTTCTTTCCTCTCCTAGATCTCTCCCTGAACACCAAAGCCAAGGTCCTTTTTCCCTTTCTTACCTTGCAGCCTTCCTGAATTCCATTTCAGGGGTGCTCCCTCCCTGGGGAGTCCCCTCCAGCACCAGGTAAACCCTTCTTACCTTTCACAGTCTCATCAAGGAGAATCTGATATAAAATCTCTTCATAGACATTTTCAACATGAATCATATTGGTATGATCTGCAAAGATGAACTGCTCATATTTCTGAAGCTCCTGGAGAGCAAGAGAGAAAAACATGAAGAGGAAAAGGCATGAGATTCCCGTTCTCAGAGGAGGCAGGGAAAGGACAATTTTCACTGGTGATCCTCTCCTCAAACGGTAAGGGAGAAGTGCAATGTTGGGCCATAGGCCAAAGACGCTGAACAATCTTCGTGTTCCCTTCAATCACTCTGCTGAAGAACCACATATGACCTTGACACATCTGTTAGCTGGACATGATAGGGTGACATCTGGAACCTGGTGGTTCCCTTCCCTTTCCTCACACTGGGCATATCTCACATACATTTGAAGGGAGAAGAGAGAAGAAACTTTGGTTATCTCAAGGCCTTAGCAGTGGGTCTGAGACTTATTTTTGTAGCATAGCCAAAGTGTTTCCTTCTTGTTTTTTTTGTTTAAAGCCAAAGTACTTTACCAAGGTATGGGTTATATACAGTAAAATACACAGGTTACAGCTCAATGATGTTAATGATACCCATGTAGTTATAACCCAAATCAGAATGAAACACACTTATATCACCCCCAAGACTCCCCCAAACTCCCTTCCAGCCCACAGCCCTCCAAGAGGTAAGCAGCACTCTGACAGCTCATGATAGATGAGCTTTGCTTAGTCACAAACTTTAGAGAAATGAATTATACTTTTCAGATTTTCCCTAATTGCTGCATATATCAGCAGCTCTCTTCTTTTTATTGATAAGTAGCATTCACTATATGGATAAATCAAAATTGTTTATCCATACTCATTTGACACTGAGATTTTTCTACTTTTTGACCATTATGAGTATATCTCTTATGAACATGTTTATACAAGTCTTTCTTTTTTTTTTTTAAAACTTAAGGACTTACTTATCTAGGGTGAAAATACCCAGCAGTGAGGTTGCCGAGTCATGGGACAGATGTAAGTTTAACCTTATTAGAATGTGGTCTTTTTTCTGCTTGGAGAGTCTCCAGTCAAGTACTCTTAAATAACATTCTCTCCTTTCCTTCTGACAGGGATACCCCCTGATTTCTTCTAAGACAGCCAGGCGTGCTGCAAAATCCCTTAGCCTGCCCTGATTCCAAGAATTTCCAAATGGTCTGCCTGTTAGCAGCATAATTGGGCAGGGATCAAAATGCATCAATTTGTATCTCCAGGATTAAGCCAGTAATTCTTGCACCTAATGGTGCTGGGAAAGAACTCTCCATATGTGGGGAGAACTAGGAACTTAGCAGTGAGACATGATTCCTTTTGCCAAATGGACAGGTTTTCTGGCAGGTGACCAGAAGCTACCACCATCAGATAACTTCCAGTGCTAAGACTTGGAGGTGCTGTGGCCCAGGATCATATTGTATTACCAGGAGGCAACTATAGGTTCCATTTATACCCACTGTTAGCAACATAATTGGAAAGTCAAAGAACTCAAGGGACATGAGCCTCAACGAGCCCTCGAGGGTTTATGAGACAGGAGTGATGAACAGACAGGGAAAAAGCACTGCTCAGGGGACTGGACTCTTCTCCGGACTCTCCATACGACCCTGCATAAGCAGGTTGCTGCTCCAAACCTCTGTCCTTTTCTCTGTTAAATGCGGTGCACAGGCATTTAACATCCTTTCTTCCTCCCTTCCTGGTCCTTGTTTCCCCTGACTGCCATTCATCCCTCAAGACTGGGTGAACGCATAGCTCTGGAAAGTCCTCTCTGATCCCACACGCAGAGCTGGGCACCTTCTCTTGAACTCCTGAGTGCCTGTCTTCTGCCTCCACACTGTGAATTCTAGAACAAAAGGTGGGCTGGCACAGTGCCTGGGTCATATAGACACATTTTAATATGTGTTGGAACTTACTTTAATACATGTTTTCAGAATAGAGTCCCTTTAAATTTTCTACCAGCTACAGAATTCTGCAGGAAGGAATAATTAAGGAATATTTACACTGTTGTGATGCTCCCAGCTTTACAAACTAAGTCGTCTATGTTGAACTGATTGAACTGTGTCATATGCTTAATTCTCTGAATCAGTTAAATTGGGATCCTGAGGGTGAATCTTGAGACTCAGAGCACATCCAGCTTCTGCTCAGCCAATACATTGCCCTTCAGTCTGCAACACATCTTCATAATCATTGCTCTGCTTGCCTGATGCTTGCAGCATCTACAAATTGTGCCATTAGTTTCAGTAAACCGACCCTATTGGATATAACAACACAAGTATGTTTCTGTAGTCATGTTACTTAAAATCTTTCCATATGTAAGGTCAAGTGTCAGAGGATTGGATATATGAGTCATATTACAATGGGGAGCACCTGGTCTCATTAGGTCTTCTATATTAACTATCATCTTGGCTCCAGTTTAGATCATTACCCTGTGAAACATCCTCTGGTCCAGGGTTTGGCAGCTTCTGGCAGCTTCTTGTTTTTGTAAGTCAAGTTTATTGGATCTTATTGTCTGTGTATATCTGGCTGCTTTTGTGCTTGTAACAGCTGGAGTTGAGTGATTGCAAAGAGAAATAATATGGACCATGAAGCCCAAAATATTTACCACCTGACCACTTCCAAAAAAGTTCACCAATTCCTCCATGGTCTAGTCTACTGTTTGCAAGCACAGTACAGCAAAAGAACACATGTGAACTCCAAGGATAATAAAGCAGACTCTTAGGAGAAATCCATTCTCTTACTGGTTTGCATGTGGACGCCAGTGCCTTCTGCATAGTGGGAAGTGTGATTTGAACCAGTGCCTCCTGAAAGATCTTCTTCCGGATAGTGCTGCTGTCATAATCATATTGCTGTCGATAGAGAAACATACGCTAAATAGTGGCACTATAATCCGTCAACATTCACTTAAACAAAAAAACAATCACCCATGTTATCTACTTCTCCCTTTTAATTTCTGAAGACTAGCATTTCCAAGGTCTCAGAGGTCTTTCCAGCTAAATCCTGCTCACTCCAGGTGTAGGCTGTGACATAATGACCCATCTCTCCCTTCCTACAGATATGGAAACTGAGACAAGATCAAAATAGAGAAGTGGCATTTAGGTTATAAAGAAGTTGGGGATAGAACTTGGGAATGAATTTGTTTTGCATCACTCTTTCAGGGCAGGCCCATGGGAGCCACAATCATCCATTATTCTCAGGCTTCCAAGCAGCGGCAGTGAGTGGTAATGATTTTACAAGGTAAGAAAGAGCCTGGCTCTGAAATCCATTAACACTGTGACCTACTAACCTAACCAAAGAAACTTAATGTCCAGAACAAGAAAAATGATGCTCCTCTCTGATGTGTACCAAACATCCAAAACCGGAGTTTGATTTTAGATGTCACTTCAAAGGAACCACAGACAACCTGGAGAAAAGTGACAGGCATGTAAGCAGGAGGATCAGACCAAATGAAGAATAGCTGGTTAGTCCTATGAGGTCATTTACACTGGAGATAATAACTTAAGGCAAAATTGTGGGTGGGGAAAGACTATGAAGAAAGAATAGAAATGGAATTACCAGTGGTCTAAAATGAGAAAGCATGTTCTCACAGTCTAAAGTGTCCAGAGAGGGAATGGGCTACTCTGAGAGGTAGAAAGTATTCTAGAACCGGAAGTGTCCAACCACTGGTGAAAACCAGCCCTGGCAGGAATCTTCATAACATGGAGATGAAGTTGAACTAGAGTCACAGGAAGTCCTTTTTCAAACTCAAGGTCCTGCAATATGGGTACCTTTCTACTTGCTTTCTTCCTCTCTTTCTGTCTGCTGAAACACTTGGCAGTGGCACTATCTTTTCTTTCAGCTCAGCTACTCCTGCATTGTTATTTGTGTGACCATTATCAACATTGCTTTTTGCCCCAATGACTTGCTTACCAGAGCTCTGCCTAGATTGTGAGGCATCAAGATGAGGTATAAAATTCAGGGACAACCCTAGGCTTTGTGAGAGTCTGATCTTCTGTTCTGAACCATTATTTAGGAGACGCAGGAGACAGTAAAAATATTAGTGGACTAGGTTAAAGGATAGTTTTAGCGCTAAGACCACCATGACTAGCCTGCTGAACTTGAGTAAACGTTCAGAGAGTCCATTTCCTCATTGGGATATATTCTAATCATCTCACAGGTTCTTGTGATGATCCAATGAAACTTGGTAGGTTTTAAAATTTTTTTAAATATACCAATACATACAAGCTCCTATTACTGCAATATTTAAATATGTGCTTACACATGATGTGCATTAAAAGCAATTTCATAAGGCAGGTATCTTTGGGTTATTTCCTTTGCCTTGATGTTTTGATTTTTTCCTTAATAATTGGCCAGTTTAGCTTTATTATACTGCAAACTCTTTCAAGAGAGAAGCTGTGCCTTGCCTAGTTTTATAGGGCAAGCGATATCTGTCATTATGCTTGTAATGCACAGCCAATCAACGTTTGTCAAGTCCAATCGCTGTGGAAGTAAACCAGGTCCTGTCCTTCCAAATGTGGGCAACACTAAGAAACTGTGGTCCCTGAAGCAGCCAGTAGATGGCAGAAGAGGCTGGGGAAATCGCTGCAAAATGAAGTCACTTCGGAGAGGAGGCTATTTAGTACTTATCAAAACAAACAGGGATCACATTCTTGATTGATGCTTCCCATAGATGAGACAAAAGTTTTACCTTCAAGACTCGGAGCTTCACCTTCTCAATGGCAGCCGCAGTTCTGGAGGCCTCTCCTTCGAGATGCGGGAAGAGCAACTGCTCAAAAGTGAACACTGCATTCTCCATTAGCTGAAAATCAAAACACACAGACACCCACACCGTCAACCCCGGGTCTGTGTGGCCTCACTCAGATGAGCCATGGAAAGTCCTCAGGCTCGCTCTGGTGGTGGCACAGGGTGACGGGCCCTCATCCCGCTCCCTGGATTGTGAAACTAACTGTGTGGTCACCATGGGCTCACTAAGAGGCCTAGAAACGCACCCACCCACACACTGGCATGTATGTTGGCCTGCGTGAAGAGTCTTCTCCTCCCCTCGTCCACCAACGGGAAAACCCTGCACCCCAGGACACAGAGGACATCATCTCCTGTGGTCATTCCCCTCCTCCACCCTCGGCTGCTGCAGCCACAGATGAAGATGAGGCGGAAGGCTTCTCCAACCATCCCGGCAGCGCCTCCACATTTACTTGGACATAAACCACTTGGTAGCACCCGCACCCGGGTTCCTTCCACACCACCACCTCACATCCCTTTTTTTTTTTTTTCTCTGCAGGGCTGGGAAGGGAGGCAGGTCAGGGCTTGGTGGCAGTGGCTAACATGTCCACGGGTCAGGAAAGGGAGTCAGTTCAGATGTCTTATTCTCTGCAGTTGTGCCTGTATCTATTTCTCCAGGGCCCACTATTACCAAGGAAACTGCTGATAAACTGCTACCCAATTTGTTCCTTGTTCATCTTTAGTCTCGTGTAACTCAGAGGTTGAATAATAAGGTACATTGCCTAATCCTACCCTAAGTTTTAAAGGAAAAAAACGAGACAAAACAATTCATTTCTTTCCAAACCTGTGGCCAATCCCAAAGCACTCATACAAACTTTTATCACAGCACTTACAACACTGCAGTGAATTAATCTAAGAACTTGTCTCTATATTGATCCCTGGGTAGGGTCAGGCAGTGTCCAGCCCATGGTGAGCTCCCCCTAGAGCATCTGTGATTAGGTTGAACTGTGTCTGATCATGCCCTTGCTTTATTTATGAAACACGCTAACACGGAAAGAGTCTGTGGTATGCATGCCTGCTCCTAGTGAAAAAATTCCTTGGGGGAGGGGGAGAAGTAACCTATCAAGAGGACTCAAATTCAAATAGGAAACTGGGATGGATTGACTGAGTGACAGGTTGATTCTTTACTAGGTTAGGGAATCACAGGAATTCCAATCCTGGCTGCATATTAGAAGCAACAGGAATGGGAATGGGGGAAATTTTTCAAAGGTTGAAACCAGAGATCATCATATTAAATGAAATATACCAGATTCAGGAGGATAAAGATCACATATTTTCTCTCAAATGTGGATTCTTTTGAAAAGGGGAGTGGCATGAAAATAAAAGGAAGACTATTTGAGAAGGGAAAGGTAGAGGGCGGGGGGGCGGTGATAGGGTGAAAACTGAGTATGTTAGACGTGTATATGAATCTGCCAGTATGAACCCCATTCACCAGTGCATAATCAACATGCACTAACAAGAACGAAATACAAATACACACACAAACATATATTCAGAATCACCAGGGATGAGGTAGAAGCATTGGTATGTCTTAAAAACTCCCCTGGTGTCTCCAATGTATAGCCAAGGTTAAAAAGCACAGATTTGTCAATTAAATAATTATCAATCGGTGCTACTTTCTATCTCTGAGACATTTCTCCTCTGTGATGTTCATCAACATGGAAAAAAGACCAAGGCAGCGGAAAGGGCAGCGTCCTCCATCAGCACGACTAAGGAAGTGTGCCCCACTTCCCCGCAGTGCCAGGACACTGCCCCCTCTGCCAGCACATGGATGTCGCCCTCGCTTGCCCTCATGCATGTGTGTGCCCTGCTGCTCCCACCTCCTGCATGTAGTTCTGTGTCCTCTGGACCACCAGGTCCACGTGTGGGAATCTGAAGCGGCTCTTGAGATCCTGCAGGTGCTCATGAAGCAGGTTGACTTTAGTGTAACAAGGTTCCATCTTCACAGAATCTAGTGGCAGATTCATAAGCTGGTCTAGATGCTGCAATTTGAAGGGGAAAAAATAAATACCCTCAGATTTAGAAGGCATGTTTCATCTATATTACAGAATATCTGAGTTCAAAACGGTCACATGTGTGTTATTAGAATCACTACTGGCACCACTACATCTGTTACACCTTCAATTGTGTTATTTCTCTCCTTCGTTGGGTCACCGAGGCAGCTCCATTGCTGTGATAGAAACCCATGGAAGAACCAGCTAGGTGACAGGAAGACTCAGGGGTACACTGGGTGTGGGGACGTCCAGTCTTAAGTTCTCAGTGGACTCAGAGCTCCTACTTCAGAGCTTACAAACTAAACACGGAATCACTGCTGGGCCCAGGAACCTCCAAAGCTTTCTTTAAAGAGTGACATCTCTCTCAATCAACCTTGAGGAGGTTAGGATGCTCCCTGGACTCCTAGACTCTGGGCAAAAAGCCAGGGCGTGCCACTGTTCTGAGGCTGTCAGTGCGTACAAGGTTTCTGTCCGTTTGCTGCAGGCTGCTCCATGCTGCTGGTGGATGGGGAGGGGAGGCGAGGAAAAGGCCAGAGGTCTTAAAAGCCATGGTCCCGTCCCACTCGGTTTACCCAACTGATCATTTAATCAGCGAGGCCACATGGCTTCCCAGGTCAGAAGCCAAGTGTTATCAATAGACTCTAACGCTATGAATGTTGCTGCAACAGAAGGCATTCTATTTTCTGAGTTTATTTTATACTATTTTTAAAACATTGAATCTTGGAGGGTCAAAATGAAAAGGAGGGTGGGTAGAGAAGGAGAAGCCAGAATGTTCCTGAGAATGGAGGTTCTAGGGAGAACTGGGAGAAAGACTGGGAGAATGAGAATGATACAGGATATACTGTTAGCCAGGGATGTCAAATGGGCCCCTTCTCATTGTGCTTTCAAAGGGAAATTATTCCCTCTAATAAGCGAATTATGGAGGGGTCCAAAGAAATGAAGTTAATGATCAAAAGCACACTGCAGAATTCTCCTCTTGTCATACCGTAAGGAATGTGCCATTTTAAAAATGTCAATTAAGCAGGCAGGACAGGAAAAATGGGGTGCCACCTTGCTCCCACCAATGGCCAAATGATGACACTTATCACTAATGGTGATATGGAGGAGGAAGTTCCCAGCCATCCACAATTAGTAGAATATAAAATTTAAATCCTTTTTTTCAGAATGTAATGAAAACATTTGTTAACATGAGAAATACACTTTTCAATGTAAGAAACTATCCCATAGAAATAAAATCACCGGGACATAAGGATGTATGTACCAAGTTATTTATTGCAGCTTTGTTTGAGGTGCCAGCAATAGTGGGATGGCTGAACAAATCATGATGTTTCCACATATGAGATATTATGTAGCCATCACAAAGAATGATTTAGAGTTACCTTGGAAATAGTTTCATGAAGCAGTTTTGAAAAACTCATAAGCAAAATAGCATATAAAATACAGCCCCATTTTTCTCAAAGTAAACAATGTAAGAAAATAGCCTCTGTGTGTGTGCAACTATATATATGTATATATATATATATATATATGTGTGTGTGTGTGTGTGTGTGTGTGTGTAGATATATATATGTATATATATATATATATATATAAAAACACAGAATGGCATATGCAAGGTTGATGATGCTGGCAATTCCAGGGGAGGAAGTTGGTGTTGGGAAAGAAGAAAGAGTAAAGGCAAATTTAAAAAAAGTAAGTTGCAATAGGAAACATCAAAGCATTTCTGAAATTATCCTGTTTGTGTACATTATACATGGATGTTGACAGTAAGAAATAAGAAAGACATAGCACAGTGACTATAGCTTACAGCTATTATATTTTTATGAAGAACTAAAAGAGCGTGAATATTTATCATAAAGAAATGGTGTCTGAGGAATTTAAAATGTTAATTAATCCAATTCAGCCATTACCCACTGTATTACCATATGCTATTCCCCACATATACACAATTATTATGTGTTTATTAAAGGAAAATTCATTTTTAGTGATATCAGGAAGGAAAGAAAAAAGGAGGGGAGAGTGGGAGAGGAAGGCAGGAGGAAAGAGCAGGAAGGGAAGGAGGGAAAAAAGGAAAAGAACCAAGTATCTGATGTTATCAACTGACTTGTAGGGATGTGCATCATGGTATGTTAAGTATAAAACCAAGCTTCCAAGTTAAAACATCTTATGCCATTGATTCTCAAACCTGAGAGTGCTTCAAATCTTCTGGAGGCCCTGTTAAATCATACTTCAAGGCCCCACCCTCAGAATTTCTGATTCACTAGATTTGAGTTGGGGGTGGACTAGAACTAATGGTATTAGTGGTGGCGATTCATTTTACATACCTATACATATATATGATATTGAGTCTATTGCTTCATTTGTACAAGTATGTTATTATTTTTGAAATTTGAAACCATTAATAAAGAAAATTAGGTGGATGGATGGGTGAATGATTGGGGTAGTTGGATGTATGGAACAGCAGAGAGAAGAATGGGTGGGAGGAGGGAGGGAGGAGGAAGGGGCGAGGGAGAGTGGGAGAGAGAGAGGCAGGCCAGGCACCATGGAAAAGACAGCTCTAGAAGCCCACCCACATCAGCTCCTCAGCTTTGAATTCTACCTCCTTTAGCCGGGTGCTGTCCTTGGTGGTCTGAAAGCTCTGGCTGAGTTCATCCACTTCTTTTTCAAACAATGAGCGTACTTCACTGAACCCTGAGCTCACGGGCCCCATGAGCTCTTCCAGAATGGACGCCAGGAAAGGTTGCACACTTTCCCCACAGGTTTTCTCTGCTGGCTGGGCCACCATTGCTGAGATAAGAAAACAAAGTGAGGTACAGCAAAATTGCATTCAGAGGCACCAAAGCCAGGCCAGGCTGAACAGTGCCCGCGGAGCTATCTGGCAGCTAAGACACCTCTCCGCTCTTCACCATCATCATGTGTGTATGATCCGTCTTCTGGAAACACAGTGTATTGTTTTAATTCATTTCTCTAAGAGCTAATTGGCTGACATAATTTCATTTCTCCTAGCCTAACAGACTTTTAAAAATACAAGTAAATCTTTTCTTGGGAGGAAAATGAAACCAAATTTCATTCAGCTTGTCACTTCATATCCAGTTAAAACAAAAAAAACTTTTTTTTCATAAGGATGACAGGCTTAGTGATGAAAATGTACAGAGCACAGAAAATTTCTAAATAAAGTTGAAAGAACATAATTTCCATTCTCCAGAGTGAAGCACCACCCTCCTTTCATTTGTTAGAGAGTGTAGTAAAGACACTGCCCAGCCAGGCTGGGTAGGACAGGGACTCTGCTTAGTCCTGGGTGCAGGAGGATTCTCCTGACCACTCAGGTCCTGACGCAGTGATGCAGTGGAAGAGACTGAGCCACTCTATGAACTAGAAAGCCAGCTGTGTCACAGTGTCACAGGACTGAAAAGAGATACACAAGCTGGCTGGGCGTCCAACCCCTCCACTTTTCAGAGGGGAACAAGAGAAGGCTGGAAATGTTAGATGACCTGGCCAAAGTTATATCCTAATTTTCAAAAGCAGAACTACAAGTGTATTTTTAAGTCCTTATTAGAACATAACTTGCTTCTGGTGAGATGAATGACCACATTCTGATTTTGGTTTGCAGAACTATGTCATTGCTATGGAGGATCAGATTACTGCTGTGACTCTCAGAATCTGAATTTGAGATAACAGCACCATATATACTCAGGATGGAAAAGATTAAACAGGTCATAGAACTAATAGAAAAAAAATCCTTTTAATGAAACATAAAGCAACCTATGACTCTTGTAAAAATGACTTGCTTGATACCAAAAGGCAAAATTGTTAGCCAGGAGAATAAATTAATTATTAATTAACTTTGCCACAGAAACCACTTGAAAAACATCCGATTAAAATTTCTGAATAATCCTGAACATCGGCAATATACAGTGATGATTTAGCAACAATGGCCAGCCCCACCTGAGGGCAGGCAGAGAGTGGCAGGGGAGGACGCGGCAGGCCAGGGAAGGCTCCTCTGCCTGCTCTCCCCGGCCTCTCTTTACCACGGGGTGCTCTGGCCCCTCTCTGCACCTTCATTCAGGGTTCTGTTACCTGGGACTTTTTCCCTCCACCTCTGCTTGGAAACACTTTGCTCAGATCCTCAGATCTACTTCAAATGTCACTCATTTGGGACAGCTTAATGTCCTGGAACCAGCACCGAGCTTCCTGAACTGCAGTCTGCAGGTGTTTCCTTAGGAGCTGAATCAATTTCACGTCCCACACGCGTGTCCTCTGCTATTTTCAAGCACACAGAGACACTGCTGTGATGAATATCTGAGCATCGTGTTGTGACACATTAATCCACCAGTCTTCCTAAAGAGGTGGCAGCTCTAGAAAGCAGTGAGCAGACAGATACTACCTGAAAAGCTGGGGCTAAAGGGGCTGAGCTTGACTCTGTCACACCTAAGTTTTGGAACTTTAGGCAAGTTCCTTCATGTCTGCCTCACTTTCCTTATCTGTCAAAGGAGAGCATAGAGTAATTACTTCTTGGGGGTATGGTAAGAATTAAATGAGTTTACTGTCTTCAAAGTGCTTCGAACGGATGTGGCCCTCGGGGACTGTGTCAGCTCCTGCTGTACTGTCGGCATTATCATTCTTTCTAATTCCCTGAAACTAAAGGAGAACCCTCCCTGGGCGGTGCCCATACAGTTTTTTGAAGTTGGGATGAAACCTGCATCCTGCTTTTTGTCCCCATCTCTCTTATAGCATCTATCACCTCATTTCTTCTGTCTCAGTATCTGATGTGCTTCCTAACCACTTCTACTAGTAAAATAATGTTGTCCTCTTTGAATCCTCACAGCCCTTGTACTCTGCAGAGCAGCATAAATGCTTACTGAATGAACTGTGAAGCAGAACTAATAAAGCTCCGTGGCTTTGCTTCTGAGAGTCACGTGGGAGGAAATGAAGAGATCATTACTTAATACTCCCGAAGAATTTTTTTGAAATCCAAAGCACTTTGTCAATGCACCCTTTGGTTCTCTTCCTTGTTTTAAAGGTAGGGAACCAGAGCCTTGTTTATAATGTTGCTTGGTTATAATGTGTTGCTGATATTTCATGTTGAAAAGACTTGATCATTACTTCCTTTCAGGCTTTCTTTCAGGAAACCACTAATAGTCCAGGGCAGAAGCTTTTTCCATTCCATCAGGATACCTGGGAGCCACAGAGATTTAAACAAGAGAGAATGGTTTAACTCCAGCCACAAGAATGGCCACAGTTAGGCCCTGCTGGCCCCCAGAGAACACAAGTTTGGCATAGGAGTTGGTGCTGAGGGTTTTAAATTCTACAGAGTGTTTTGACAGGGAGTAGACTCCTGATCACTAGTGCTCATGGAGTAATGAGACCTGGATAACAAACAGAAACACTCTGAAGCTAATCTGTATCTGACTTTGGAAAGCATTATGTGAACAGACACAGACATCACACACTAGGGGCAGTTATTCCCCTAATCTCCTCTCAGTAGGACCTATTTTAAAAGCCCTGAAGCAAGCTGGCTGTGGGATAAAAGGGCCAGAAGTGCAGAAATTAATTCACCAAGCTGACCATCTCCGGTTAGACAGCAAGCTTTCGGGAGCACAGGAACAGATCCTCGGGGCACCGCAAATGCACCCTCACCTTGCTCAGGAGACACTTAGAAAATGTTTTTAACTGAAAGAATGAGTGAGAACCTGTGAACTGACTGTCTAAAAAGATTGTTAATAGTCACAGATGAGCCTTCATGCTCCTCCTCTGCAGTGACATTAGGTGTAGTGCATTTATTAGGTCATGTTGGCCTACACAGAAAGGGGAACCATGGAACTTATCTGATAGGATGCTTTGAAGCCACCTAAGGCCTCTTGTGTGGGAACAGGTAGACCTGTTTTGTTTTGTTTTGCTTTGCTTTGCTTCACTTTTGTTTTGTTTTGTTTTGTTGTTCAAGAGCCAGACAGTAAATATTTTTTACTTTGCACTCAATAAGTTTGTGACTGAGGTCCCAACTGCTCTATTCTGATGTCATAGCACAAAGCAGCTATAGACAATATATAAATGAATGAGGATGGCTGTGTTCTAGCAAAACACAATTTACAAAATCAGGTGATAGATTTGGCTGCAGGGCTACACTTTCCCAACCACATGCTTGTGAGTCTTCCTTATTTCAGAGCAGGACACTAAGGCAAACAAAACTTGATAGAGTCCCCACCAACTACACAAAATTTGTTAATGTTGGATTTATGGCCAGAAATCTAGATTTACTGATACTCAGCTGAAACGATAGGCTTTCCTGTCAAAGGACAATCCATTATTCAATAATCCAACCATTTGTGAGAGTCTATATGCCAGGCATAGTCCTAGGCACTGGATATATACTATACACCAGGGCAACGTGGATCTGCCTCTTAGAGCTTGCTGCCAAGGGAGGCAGGCAGAAGCCATCATTGCTCAGTATAAACTGAGTGTGGTAGTGCACACCTGTAATCCCAGAACTCTGGGATGCTGAGGTGAAAAGATCGTAAGTTTGAGCCAAGCCCTGGCAACTTAGTAAGACCCTGTGTCAAAATAAAAATAAAAAATAAAAAAGTGAAGATTTAGTTCAGTGGAAAGACCCTGGAGTGAATCCCCAATATAGAAAAAAAAATTATTATAAGTAGCCCTACAGTGGGGGCAAGACAGGCAGCATCAGAATGCATAGGACTACCACAAGGCGTAAAGCCAAGTTTCCTCCACTGTGTGTGCAGGAAGCTTCCATGGAAAGGTCTAGATCAGTGATGGTGAACCTACCAGAGCTCTCAGTGATAACAAAGAGCCCACTGCAGCACACATAGGTTCACCAACACTGTCTAGGCCCTTGATAGTACCTATGGCATGCTCCTATTGTAACTGTTACCTCCTCCCAATTTCCTCAGTTTACTTCTTCCTTAAAACTATGTATAGCGTTCCTTCAGTATCTGTGGGCTATTGGTTCCAAGACCCAGTCCCCCATCGTACCTCCAAGGACACCAAAATCCAAGGATGCTCAAGTTCCTGCCATAAAATGGTGCAGTGTTTTGCATATAAACTATGCACATCCAACGGTATCCTTCATATACTTTAAGTCATCTCTAGATTACTCATAATACCTAATAAAAGGTAAATGCTATGTAAATGGAGTAGTTATTATACTGTATTGTTTAAGGAATTATGACAAGAAATCTGAATGTGTTCAGTATAACTGTTTTCAATATTCTCAATCTACACTTTGTCAAACCCAAAGATACAGAGAGCCAACTGTATTCTAACTATGTGCGGATCCCTAAACAGACAGCTTTTTAAATTAGTAGATGCACGGATGATCTCCACTGACCTTTGATTTTTCCAATTAAAAAGTTCTTTGAATTCACAATCTGATCCATGTCTGAACGAATCGTTCCTTCCAGGCCCTTTGTCAAGGTTCTGCATTCTTCCTTCAAGGCACTTAATCCTTCTGAAACTTGGTGCTGCACCAGGTTGTAGGCCTCTTCCAGCAGCTGTAACGGGAGTCACATGTGAACTGGGGCTCGCTGTGTGCGAGGCCCTGACAGACTGAAGGGGAGGGAGGGGGAAGGACTCACCACAGACTCCCGTAACATAAACAAAACTGCACACACACTCGAGTTTTCTTTTAAAGTTCAAGTCTGTTTGGATTAGTTCTTATGTAAGTGAGATTAAGCAGGCTTGATATAGACATTTCTCCACCCAGAGAAGGAATTATTTAACAGGAACAACGAATCCTTTTAAAATCACAGGGAAGGGAATGTACATTTGGAGAAGCACAGCTGGAGAGCATTATCACTACTTACACCAAACCAGGCCTTCTTCCTATCATTTTTCTTGCCCTTCATTTTAGGGAGCAGGTCTGTCTGAAGGGTTGGCAGGAGCTCCTCCATCACCAAGTTACTCAGGACCTGGAGAGAGGAGGAGAACCCCGAAGCTGATCAGCTGGTAACGGCTAAGTCCAAGCATTGGACCAACTAGAGATCTCACAATGGCCTCTCTTCTCTGGGCTATGTAAACTCCATTAGGTTCATAGTTCTGTGTGTGCACACATGTGCATGAATGTGTGTGTCTGTCAGTGTTGGGAATTAAACCCAAGGTCTCTACCACCAAGTTAAACCCAGGCCTAATTTAATTGTTCAACCCTGGTTCTGAGGCCACAGAAATCTCAACTGAGACAATCTTAGAAGGTAAACATTCTTAAACAGTCACAAAGAACAGAAACATCCGCTGACATGTTTCCACTGCTGTACCCAATGGAAAGAACAAATTTTTCAAATTCAAAGTTTTTGTGGTCAAACTAGAAGGACCTAGTGCATTGAGGATGCAGGAGGAGATTTCAATAATGGATAAGGGGTTTGGTAGCAAAATTACGTGGAGAGTCAGACTTGTTCTTGATGGCTTCAGTCCTAGTCAGTACCCCCTGTGTTATGGTTTGCATCTAGATGTCCCCCCAAAGCCTCATGCAGTGGAGGGTAGGGGGGTGGGTTTCTAGAGTTTGTGATTGATCCATGGTCCAATGCTGGGATTATGGGTGTGAGTGCTACACTCACCCTAGGGTGGGTAGCCTGCATAAAATATAAGGGAGGGAAACAGGCTTGCTCCCATGCCCTTCCCCTTTGCTCTTGCTGCTTCTGCTGTCTCCCACCACCATGAATGGTTGCCCCTGTGCCACACCACCCTGCACTGGAGCCAACTGATTATGGACTGAAACTTCCACAAACTGTGAGCGAAATAAACCTTTCCCTCCTTAATTTTGGGCATCTGGTATTTTGTCTCAGCAGAGAGAGAAAAGTAACCAAGACACTCTGGGACTATCATTCTTCCTCAAACCCCATTATTATCTAAGTATATTTATTCTTATTTTCCTTATTGTCCTCTGAACACAAACTCCATCCTCTGTGGCAGTGGAGGGCAAATCTATGGCATGTGTGCTGCAATGGGCTGTTTTTATCATTGAAAGCTGTAAAAGGTTCGCCATCACTACTCTATAGTATTTAGAAAAAGAAGGAAGGAGCAGTGTAAAGAACAGAAGGTGAGGACAACCCACCTGGACTGATCAAAGCCCATGCACCCTGCATCCTCCTGTCTAGTCATGCACTTCCCACACTATCACCACTATGGCCAAGAGAAAGCCTGAACGGAAAACTAAGGGAGATCGTGCCAAGCTGACGGATGAGTCCTAGAAATCTGCAAGGTTGTCAGTTAAAACTTCTCCTCCAAAGATACAGCCGAAGCCTAAAATGGACAACAGAGAAGGAAGAGAATGTGCCCAAAGAGGAAAAAGGAACAGCTAATGCTAGTAGCAAGAGTAGGAGCAACGACAGAAAATGAAGATGCCGAAAGGGACCAGATAGAAAGCCGAAGGTGCTGAAATGCCCAAGTGGAGTACATGTAGTTTTAATGGCTGTGGATTCTGGTGACTGAAATACTAATATTTATGAAGTTTTATAACCTACAGAATTTGGTTTTACTTTCTTATAGCTATGTTGTTAGCACGTGGATTATTTCACTGTTGTTTTGGAGGAGAGGGGCATATTTCACTAATACACATCTCCAAAGCTGGATGGCTATGGGGGAAACAGCTTTTCCTTCTAGTTGTGAAGTATCTTTTCTCAGCTCCCAGCAGGATGGATTCCCTGATAATGACTTACACAGACACCTTGGCACAAACACCTCGTGGTGTGGAAAAACTAAAATTAGTTTTCACATTCTCCTCTCTCTGTGCTTCGGCAAAAAGTTGACTTCCTTAAGCTCAGAGACCTGTTGGATTCTGTTTACCCAAAATTGGTTACCAGTGTGTCAGGCAATCTGGACTTCCCAGTGATGTTAGTAAGACGATATTCCTCAAAAGAGCAACAGTTCCCTTTCTTGACAGTGCATCTTTAGACAGATAATTCTGCAGCTTTTATTTCCTAAAAGCCAGGCTTGGCTTGTGAAAAGTTGCTCAAAGTGAAACATTAACCTTCACTCTAAATTCTCTCTGTTCATAACATTGCATGAAGACTTTGCTAGGTTTCATAATGGCTTTCTGACTTTTGGAGTCCATTGAAGAAGGGAGCTTAAAAGTTATTGAATCCTGTTAATTATCAGTCCGTGTTCTGCCAGAAATACGATGACTGTTTATGAAGACTATCTTTAATAAGTCTAGATATAGCTTTTTTATAAAGGGGAAAAAAAAAGAACGAATACTTTGAAACAATTGGACATTAGCAAATTAAAGAGAATACTGAAATCTATCTAAATTTTCAGAGTGTTGTTAAAAAATGTCTTCCCGAGTATCTTCTAAAATTTTGCTCAGATCAGTGAAGACTTTAGTTTTAAATCTGAGCAGTGTTCTACAAGTCCTTTCATTAAGCCTGGCCTTTCTTTCTTCACTGCTGCCCCCTGGCTTGGAACAGCTCAGGTTTCAGCAGGAGGCTGTGGGTTAAGATTTAGGAAAGGGCGAGAGCAGTGTTGGGAATGGAAGCAAGAAGGAAAGTAGAGAATTACTTGAGACATTTGTTTGTAAAATTTACATAACATTTATTTAAAATAATTGACTTCCTTTTCACTTCTCAGAAAAATTCAATTTACCCTTTGGGAATTAAGGAAGACTTTTTCTGAGGTCACTGGCCAGCCTCATGGTAGTAGGAACATTCATGAGCTCACTGGATTTTGCTTTAAGCAGCGCTCTTGTGGTAGGGTGAGGTATGCTAGCTGATCTGAGCAGGTGGACTTCCAGGGTGGATGTGAACGAGCTGTCCAACCCCACTGTGTCGCCGGGTTCCTGAAAGATAGTTGCTCAGCTTGGTGGAACAAGTGGGGCTCCTGTTCTCTGTATAGTGTGATGAAAATTATAATGGGAACAGGGTTTCTATTAGCCCTGATAATTCATTGATGAGGATGTGTTTACCTTTCTCAGTCATTCTCTGGGGGGGCAGTCAAGAGATTAATCACTATTTTTCTGATGACTTTAGGAAAAATGACGTGTGCAAACTCCATGGAAATGTGCAGGTCCAACACCTAGATTCAATAAGTAACTAGTAACCCATGGGCCCCATGCTGATCTGTGGAGGTAGATTCTTGTTTGGAACACTAGTGCCCAGGATTGGCCCACATGCAGCATGAAGAGAAGGAGCTAAGAAGGATAGAAACTAAAGCCAGAACTTACAATCAATGGGCAATACTATCTTGGCTGAAAAGTATTAAACTCAAGAATCATAACCCTTGTCCTTATTCATCCATTTGCAGAGATTGGTTTGAATTATAGCATGAATGTGAACAGATTTAAAAAGATACAAATGTTATGGACAAAGGCCAAAGAAAAAGAAAGTTCCATTTGGGTGGGCTTATTACAGTTTTCTTTTAGTCTTTCCCATACAATGCTCCAAGAAATTTTGTTCTATTTTACAACTTAGGGAGTTGAAAAGAAAGTATGTCTGGGAAAAAAGAACGGGTAGGAATGTGTTGCAAGGGTGGTAAGTGGGGGCAGGGCTCACAATCAGCCACAGAGCAGAGCCTATGGGCGCTGAAGCCATCTGTGTCTCATCCCAGAACCATCCTCCACGTCCTCAAACCTTACAGCCTTGCTCTACCCTGACCACATGCTGCACCTCACCTGCCCAGGACCTACTCTGGATTTCCCCACCTTGGCCAGTTCTCCAATAGCAGGGTCCTAAACACTTGGGTTTTTCTAGGGACAGTAGCTAATCCAATAAAAAAGTAAAAACAATGAAGGACTTCTTAGCTTCTTCCCCACAAAATGGGATCTAGTGAGTTTTACTGTAAGAAACCAAAAGTATAATTTTGATTTTTTTAAAAAAGGAGGGAGAAGGGCCGGGAGTTTGGCTCTGCAGTTTACGCGCCTGCCTGCCTGACAGGCATAAGGTTGTGAGTTCATTCCCCAGTGCCACACACACACACACACACACACACAAAAGGAGGGAGGGTGTGGACAAACTTAATTGCTGAGGGTGTGGAGACTTAAAAATTTCATTACACATATGAGACCTCAAAGCTGGGTATGGTGGCACACATCAGTAATCCCAGCACTTGGGAAGCTGAGGCAGGAGAATAGCTGTGAGTTCGAGGCCAGCCTGAACTATATAGCAAAACCCTGTCTCAAAAAGATAAAAAAAAAAAAAAAAAAATTTTAAAAAAGCAAACATCCATTAGATGGATCAAAGCAAATAAACCAAGACTCGCTGGCTGAGGGCCACACCACAGTGCTTTCTCAGGTGCCGGAGCTGCAAGGCAGGTGGGAGGTCAGGAGAGACCCCCGATTCCTGAGGCAGGCTGCTGGCCCTTGGCACCTGGTGTCAACTGAAGGACTATGGGTGAAAAAATCTGCTTAAAGAGGGTCGAAACTCAAGACCATTCAACAGAAGGCAGTTCTGGTAGGAATGGACAAGACCTACAATACGGATACTTTTCTTGTCTTGAAACCACTAAATTCTGTGGGAATTATGAGCTCTCGTCTCAACCATCTCCCCAATTTAAAGGCAAATAATAAATACACCAAATAACCATAGATACTTTGTATCCTGCAGAGGGCTTTCCCACATGATCTCATTTGATACATTTATATCAACAAGTAGAAAATATGCTGAGGTTTTTACTGACATATAAATATTTTCACCTTAACAGTCTGTCAGGCGAGTTATTCTGAAAAACCGCTTTGCCTGGACACTTGCCTAAAATAATCATCACCACAAGGACCACCACATTTGCAGCATGAGTCATTACTATGAAGAGAATGTCAGAAGGCTGGGAATATTCTGAATATAAACCCCTGAAGTAGAGGAGACTAAGACAGTTTGTAGTAGATAGGAAGGAAAAATGCAAACAAACTTGGGGCTTGAAATTTTTAAAAAATAATATTCTGAAATTCAGTTATGCTATGTCATTTTCTGTAGCTACTGGAAAACTCCTTTGGACACTGACCTTTCTTTCTATCAAGCTAAGGATTACGATGCCTCACTGTTCTGCTCTGTGTATAGAGCTCGTGGAAAACCTTCCTTATCAGGAAACACAGGGACATGCTAGAAGCCATTTCCTTTAAACCAACCTCTCTAAGCTGGTTCCAAATGTGTTTCAGTCACAAGTTGGCTTGTAACTTCAGTTAAACTCTCTGAATGTTCTTTCTCTCACTTAGTGAGTGCTACACAAATAATCCCAAAATGTCCCACTGGAGCTCACTTTATGAGTCTGTGATTTCATTGAAGACACTCAGATTCCTGGAGGAACCAAATGTCTTACTCATCAATTGATGACCCTTACATTGATAAAGCTCTTTCTTATTTTTTATTTTTTGTTGTTCTCTTTTGTTTTCCCACAATATTTTTTATACTGCAAAATTAGCACCTTAACTAACACCTTATGATAGCCTAATGTGTATAGACCCTATATATACACATATTTGTCCACACACACAGATGGCTGCCTGATATTCTCGATGCTTTCTATATTTGCCTGACCTCAATACATGTGCAAGAAATGTCATTTAGCTCTCTCGCACCTGATAGCACTTAGTATTTATCAACCCAAAGGAAAAATAGTAGAAACAAAAGAAAACAAACAAACAAAAAATCAATATCCAACCCCTCAGAAAGCATTTATTAAGTGCCTGCTTTCAATGGCATCATGAATGAATGTGAACTACATAAGATTTCAAATGAAAGAAAAAAATTAAGCGACACCTTAGCTGAACTCACGGAGATAATGACTGTGTAACTCAATATAGCCCCATGGGTGTTGATATTCCACTGACTTAGGAGACAGAAGCATATCACTTCCTTTGCCCTTTGTGCATGTAACATGCAACCCTGAAACTACCAGCTTCCTAGGGAAGGAGCTTATCTTGTCCATCTCTGGATCACTATTACCCAGCATAGGACCTGGAACAAAGTAGATGCTCAATAAACAGCTACTGAATAAAAAAACTGGGCAGCTTACTTCTTACACATCTCCCTCGATTTTCTCATTTACAGAGCAGAAATAATAACTGCCCTCCCCAACTTATACGATTGTTAAGGCAGAAAATTTGCTTTAGATAGTAAATGTCATCTTAATATTGGTCTATATTTTAAATATCTATTCAAGATTAAATATGTTGGCTGATAAAACAAGCCAATCAGTGTTAAATGCTCCCCTTCTTGTGTTTTGTTTTATTCTTTTTTAGTATAAGTACTGTACTCTTTAATCTTCTCACACTTACAAACAGCTATGCTACCCAAAATGTTAGTTACTAAGAATTGGTTAAAGTTCGGGAGTAAGTCTCAGGTTGAGAAATTAAGTCATTTCAAATATATCCAAAAAAGAGAAGATTTTGCTTCATGTGGCAAAACGATAAAGAACAGCTTCATCATCATGAGGCAATGTTTGGCTTTTGTTGTTTAATGACCACATAGAGGCTAAGAAACCATTTGGCATCTTTCAAATATTGTTCCCTAATAAAAAAAAAAATCTAGCAGACCCCCAAAGAGGCACTCCAGAAGATGCAACAAATGAATACATGTGTGATCTCATAAATAAACAATGCCCATACTCAGCCTTCTCTTGGCTGAATCAACCATGTGAGTGGTACCATCATGAAGACTGGGGTTGCAGCATAACAGTTTCCTTTAGGATTTGCAATACTATCCCTGAGACCAAGCGCACCAGTGTGCTCAGGGCATGAGCAACATTTCATCAGAATCACGGGAAATTATAGTGGACTGCTGAGGATAGAAAAACTAAAAATGGTAAATGAAGCATACAGAAAACTGGCTAACCATTTTAAAATTTGTTTCTATTCACTAGTTCACTTACATGTTAGTCAACAGACAAAGATACCAGTATGCCAAATACTACTTCAATAACATCTTATTTAATTCTCACAACTCTGTATGGTAAACTTTATTCTTCCTACTTTGCCAGAGGAGTAATCTGAGACTAAAAAAGACTAAATAATTTGCAAGACTTAAATGGAGGTCTGATAACCCTGGTGCTCCTTCACACACTGCATGATACCTCACTCCTCACATTTGCTTTCAACTTAAAACAAGATCATACAAGAAGCCTCTAAAAGAGGCAAGGGTGGCAGGGAAGGGGATCAGCTCCTCCCACCGTTGTTGCTGTGTTTCAGGTTACCCTCTGTAAAGCCTGACCTAGTGCTTTTTGTACTAGGTGTGCAATAGCTTGCAGGCCACATGCTTCTAGACAGTAAGAGAGATGGTCTTTGAAACTGTATCTTTCATTCTTGCAACTTTTTCTGATCATTTATGTGAGGAATTAAAAACTGGTGGTCAATTTAACACCAGCTGAACAGAATCAGCATGGTGCTGAGCTGGGGGCCCTCCTGAGGATTGTTGCCAACATAAAAGGAGAACTGGAGAGGAAGAAGTTAGTGTTGTTGGTTCTCTGTAGCCTTGCTGTTGTTTGGAGCTGTTGCTTCTCCTGGAGGAGCTTGTTGTACCGGCTTCCCTGAAATGAACTCTGCTGTTATCATCAGAGGAGCTCAGGACCTTGCTGCTGAGAATGGATTTGGTTCACTTTGCGGGAGCTCTGGTCCTTACTTTGAGTATCACTTCCTGGCTCCGGAAGGGAAGATGTATGCTGTTCAATCTCCAGGAGAAGCTGGTCACACTGGCTTCCTGATATGAACTCGGCTGTTCTTATAGTCAGAGGAGCTCAAGACCCCATTGTCGCTGAGGGTGGCTGTGGTACTTTTCACAGGAGCCCTGATCCTTACTGTGAGCATCACTTGCTGGCTCCAGAGGGGAAGATGTGTGCTACTCAATCTCCAGGAGAAGCTTGTCACACTGGCTTCCTGATATGCACTCAGTTGTTCTCATCTTTGGAGGAGCTCAGGACCTTGTTGTTGCTGAGGATGGCTGTGGTAGTTTTCGGGGGAGCCCTGGTCCTCATTTTGAGCATCGCTTCTTGGTTCCAGTGCAAAACCCTCAAATTTACTGGCACAGATTGTTCACCCAGCTGGCATAGACTTTCTAGCTTCCACCTCTCACCTTTGGGCCTTCCCAGTGCAGATTGATGAAACAGACTTGCATGAGTCATTGTCGTGGGCTCTAGGTTTTCAGCTGAACTCATGCAGGTTATTGCTATGGGATCCAGGCCCTTGGCTGGATTTTCTAGATCTTTAGTGTGTGGACAGATTTCCTGCACTTTCTTTGTATTTGACTCCTGGGTAACTATTGTAAATATTACTATAAATTATTGTCCTGTACGTAATTGTCTTCCTTGCAATCCTTGACTACAACAATTTATTAAGATGACCCTGAGCTCCTACGGCCCAGAAAGAGACAGGATCCAAACTTCTGAGCCCCACGTTACCTGGACTTCATCCCCAGCGATCATTTCCCATGAGCCGTAATGACCCTTCTCCTGTCGGAAGAACTGCACAGCTTCTAAAAAGGCTTGGGCTTCAAATGTCATCTGCTTCGTGTAATCTAAAGGAAGGAGGAAGGAGCAGTTAGCAAAGCGAAATGCTCTGTTTTATTTTTTTGCATAGTTGTTCAAGTGTGATAGTTCAGAGACCTAGTATTATCCTCAGTAGTGGTGGCAAAGCTATGGCATGTGTGCTGCAGTGGGCTGTTTGTATCATTGAAAATTCTAAAAGGTTTCCCATCACTGATCTATAGCAAGGCATAAAATTATGAGACATAAAAAAAAATAGTCTAAGCAAGTACTTAAGTCAAAGTTCATTTTCAAGTGTACATCACATTGCTGGCTCACCATCTTAACTGATGGTTACCTTTGTCAGTTCCTGTACATAGTGGTTAATACTAAAAACAAGTTCATCTCTTTCTCTTTCTTATACGTTTGCCTCTCTCCATACACATGCCCACTAACTTTATGCTACCAAATAGAACATTTCCCTCACACAGGTTATCCAGTAACAGGACCTTTTGTGAAAACTCTAATTTCTTTGTGACCAGATACCAGATATCTGTCAAAAGGACACCACATAGTATGCTAACTTTTGCAACAGAAGACAATTATTGCTAACACTTGTATAGCGGGATACTGTTCATCTAAAAACCTCATCTATTTCATGGAGACCTAAAAAAAAACTCCTGAGAGTATTATTATCACTCACGCTTTACAGATGAGGAGACTGAAGCACAAAAAGGTGAATTAATTGCCTATTGTCATACAGTAGCTAGCACGTGGCAGAGCCAGGGTGAGAACTCGGGCAGTCTGAAGCCTGCTTCTAATCATTGCACTGCACTATTTTGCATACTAGTTTATGGTTTGTCCTCCCAAAAATATTGAACTTTAAAGAATGTTTTATCTGAGAAGTAATACCCCACAATAAAGGACTAAATATCCAGTGGTGGAATTTAGGATGTGATGGATTGAACTGGGATTGAATGGCTTTCCCAAATTCCACAATCATTCCATTCATGTGTCTTCTTTTCCAACACATATGAGCTAGCTCTTGAGGGACACAGTAATAATAGAATTGTAGAAATCTTAGTGGGGAAATGAACTTAAAAATGATCTAACTGGGCTCAGGGACATGGAGTTCAGTGGTAGAGTTTGTGGTTGGCTTACATGAGGCCCCGGGTTTGGTCCCAACACCACAGACAAGGAAAGAAGAAGGGAGGAAGGAAAGAAAGAAGGAAGGAAAGAATTTAATCAAATAATAAATAAAACAAATCTTAGGAGAAATGAAGTGAGCGAAAGACAAATTTTAAGGCCTTTCCCCCTATAGGGCACAGAGTACTCGTCTTTTTTTTTTTTAAGTACTGGGAATTAAACTCAAGGCCTTCACACTGAGCTGCATCCCAGCCCATTTTTTTGTTCTTTTTTGAGAGAGGGTCTCAGTAAGTTACTGACTTGCCCAGGCAAGGCTCAAATTTGCGACAAGGATCTCTTGCCCATAGGATGTAATCTGCATTTATAGGGTGATATTAGACTGGTCAATTGAAGGCTCAGATTCACAGGGGGCACTATCATAGATTTAAACAATGAGATCACATGGTCGAGGACTACATGACACAGGGGACTAAGCAAAGCTAAAAGAAAATCAATCTGCTCTGAAAGACAACAGTCAATAGTTTGTGGACAGAACTCTTGAGATTTGCTTACTAGATCACAAGCCTCAGGAACTTAGAGAAGGTGAAATACAATCAGGGTATAACCTCGACAAGAGTTCAAACAAAATTCTCTGCAGTGAAGATACTCTGAAGTCCAGAAACTGCACTTTTCAAAATGTGGACCAAGAACTGATGTTTCTAATATCAATAGAAAGATTTAGTCAAAATAAAAAATCACAAAAAGGGCATGTGCCAAGCACAAAATTTTCAAACCAAAGTACTTTATACTTTGTAATTTTTCTTGGCTCAACAACTGATTTTTTGTTTAACCTCAGAGGTCTGGAAAACAAAATGTTAAGATCTTGCTATAAAATTGACAACACCACTGGTAGTGTTCTCCCCACAAGGGAATCACAATATGTGCTCAGGATGCTGGGAAGGACTTTACCAAATGAAATGGAAACTGTAATTACTACATTGTAATTCAAGATTGAGTCATGTGCTCTTATTTTTAACAGCTGTTTTCATTTCCAACCTAAGGAAAGAAGGAGATGGAAGAAAATGTGGTACTGTATTTGGATGGAGTGAGTATGGCCAGAACTGCCAGCCAAGGAAAAAAGTTTTAAATTCTTCACATCATTACAAAAAGCATAACTTTTCATATTTCTTCCCCACTGACCTCAGAAACTGGAGGAGGTATTTTAAATCCTATTACCTTCTAGATCTATATCAAACCAAACAAGGACACTTGCACTGATGGTTGCACAGCCAATAATCTTTGGAAAAAAATAACTGAAGAAATGGGATTTTAGAGACAATGATGTGGGTTTAAAAGTCAAAGAAGAAACAGGAGGAGGGCTTCTGTAATGTAATGGTGGTAGAAGGGAAGTCCCTTAGCATAAACAGAGAAGAAATTTATTAGTAATCAAAGGAACCACAAAAAATTACAGTCATTGAGCATTGAAACCTCAGAGAATAACAGCTCTTGACCATTAAGACAGAAAAACAAGATTTTTAACCACTTCTTTATCCTCAGGGGAAAAGGATGTAACCTACTGATTCATTATGAGCTTTTCAGCTTATGAATCAATTAAGTGAACTTATTTATACGAAACTTTTAGAACAAATCTGCCACAGAGCAAGTTACTTTATAAGTATTTGTTCTTACGGTTATGAACAAAATGCAATAGCAATTGCCATATCACTAAGCAAATAAAAAACAAAGGTTTGCTTTGTAAAAACTACATTGCAATAGTAATATGATCTTCACTTTTCTCAAGTTGTTTTCAAAGGCATTTGAACTCAGGCAGAATGTACAGGTGTTTGAGAGGAGTCAGATTTCCAATTGTTTGATCAACTTCCTGGTAGAGCTCCCAAGGGAGCAAACTCCAGGGTCACAATCCCCCTCTTCTGCCAATGAAGGAATTAAGAGGGTAGCTCGAAGACCCCCCAGATCACCAATGGTTTGGCTCTTTTTTAAGCCATTTCCTTGCAAGGGGATTTAGAAAATGGCTAATATCAGTCCAAAGTCTCTTTTCCAACATGCAATATGACAGGTGCACTGACAGCAATTTAGACAACATTAAATTCAGCTCCCTCATTTTATGGAAGAGGAAATTGGGGCAAAAACATGGTTAACTTTTTTTTAGCTAAAGATCACACAGCTGGTCAGCGCCAGGGCCAAGAGTTGAAAAAGTGGCTCTGGCATGTCCTAAGCAGCCTTGGCATTCATGCTGACTTAAGTCAGAGACTATGGGAGTTGGATGTGATCTTAAAGGTCACCTACCTCTAGCTTTTGCTCCATGCTGGGATCTTTCAGAATCCCAGAGAAACACTCATTTGGCCTTGCTTCGAATATTTCCAGCAACAGACAGCTCACGATTTAATGAAATCGTTCTTTCCATCGTTGCGCTACTCTAATTATTAGAAAGTTTTTCCTTCTCATGAGCCAAAATCTGTTTCCATAAACTCTCATTAATCTCATTTCCCCTTGCATAGCAAAATATACAAGTTTATACCTCTTCCATATGGGAACTTCAAAACAGCAGTAATCAGCTGGACACACTTAATTTTCTTCAACTAATCTATAGATAACATATCTTTTGGGTCTTTTTAAATTTGGCCCTTCTTTTTCTTTCCTTTCTGCAGTGATACATGCTAATTTATCAACATCTTTTTTAAACCTGGCCGTTAGATCTGAATACAATATAATGCATATTGCCTGACTAACATAACTCACACAAAGAAGAAAGATTGCTTTCTTCTTTCTGATTTCTAACCCCTTTTTTAACTACAACCACATCACACTGTTTATTCATATATCTTTCTTGCAGTCCAATAAGATTTCTACACCTTTTTCATATAAAACTCTTGTCAATCTAAGCCTCCCCAAACTTGTACTTTTTCTTCTGACTTGGAAGGACAGATTTTAACATTATCACTATTAAATTACAACTTAGTGGGATCAGTCCAATCAGCCAAATCCTGCTAAAGGCTTTTAAAAACTGTAATTCTGCCTCCTAACTCCTTTTCATTATGGTATCACTAGAAAATTGGCTAAGTTTATCTTCTGTGTTTCTATCCAACTGTATGATAAATCATTCACCAGGATCAGGGGCACAGACAGAACCCTGGGAAACATTAAGTATTTTAGAAGACATGTGACAAATACATTTTGGCCATGCATTCAACAATCATATCCCCAGGACTGAGAAATGTCTAGGAATGCACTGTTCTCTGTAGTTGCTCCCTATTTCTTCATCCACACAGCTGCATGGAAAACTCACATTTGGAAGACATGATTAAGGATTCTTCAAGGAAAGGAAATCTTCTCTAAGCCTCTTGGGGACAGTCCTTCAGGGGGCCAGCCAGGAAGGCATCACTTTTGTTTTTTTTCCCCTTACACAGATTTATAACACGTCTGAGTCAACTTAAACAGTAAAACTCCAAGGCCTGTGGAGTCATCATAGACTCTGACTCTGGCTGCTGCATTGGGACTGGGTTTGGAAGCAGCTCTGTTATTTTATTTTACTGGTAAATGGTGCCAAACCTTGTTAGCTGATCTGCCTGGAGATTTGTGAAACTTATGTAACACCATTACTCACTACACTGCTATGGGTTCTCCTCGCTGATGTACACTGCTGAACTGTCTCCAGCTTTGGGCTCCAGGAGAACTGCAGTAAGGCTGCTTACCTTTCTTTCTCCTCTAGAGCAAAGGGGATGGCACACAGGGGCAGACAGCCAACATTTACAGATTCCCAACCATGGTGTAGGGGCCATGTCTCATGTTATGTTTCCAGTAATTCCACTAGGTAGGTATTCACCTCTCCACTTTACAGAGGGTCGAGAAACTGAGTTTCAGGAAGGTTAAACAGCTTAAATTAATATGTGGTCAGGCCAGGTGCACTCATCTCCAATCCTGCTACAATGCTCCATGGCTTGATGTTTGAAACCTTTTTGAAATAATTTTAGAGTTACCTGCTATTATAAAAATTAATATAGATTCCCACATGCCCTTTACCCAGGCCCCCACCCCAAGAGAACATATTTCAACCCTATAGTTCAAGATCAAGACCATGAAATTAATGCTGATATAATCCTACTGCTCATTCAAATATCATCAGTTTCATGTGGTAATCTTCTATGTATTTTGTGGTTTAATTTTAAAGTTATTTTAAAAGCCTGGGAGCAGGGGATGTAGCTCTGTGGAAGAGCGTTTTCCTAGTATGTGGAAGGCCCTGGGTTCAATCTGTAGTACTACCAAAACAGCAAACTATTTTAAAAGAGATTTTTCTACTCTGTTCAGAAACATATAATTCCAAATATTCATCATAGAGTAGTGATTATCTAGTGCAAACTGTTTGCTATATTTTATTCTGCTTTTTTAAAATTATAGTTATTAGTTCCTATTAGCTACACCGGTTTCATTATGATATTTTCATACAAGCACACAATGTGCTTTGATTGTATCTACTCTTCCGTTGTCCCCTCTTACCATACACCCTCTCCCTCATGTTCCATTCCCCTTCCATGATAGTCCTCTTCCCATTCATGTCATTTCCCTCCTATGCTCTATATAGAAGAGAAAAACATCTCTTTCTGAGTCTGACTTATCCTGCTTAACAGGATCATCTCCAGTTTTATCCATTTTCCTACAAATGACATGAATTTATTCTTTTTAATGGTTGAATATTATCCCATTATGCACATATTCCACATTTTCTTTACTCATTCATCTGCTGATGGTTACCTCGACTGATTTAATAACTTGGTAATTGTGAATAACACTGTGATAAACATGGGTATGTAGGTATCTCTATAGTATGTTGATTCTATAGTATGTTGATAGTATGTTAGACCCAGTTTGAATAGCTTGATCATACGGTGGTTCTACTTTTAGGTTTTTTTGGTTTTTGTTTTTTGTCTTTTTGAGACAGGTTCTCGCTATGCAGTTCAGGCTGGTCTTGAGCTCTTTTTGTAGCTCAGGCTGGTCTTGAACTTACAATGATCCTCCTGCATCAGCCTCTTGAGTGCTGGGCTTATAAGCGTGTGTGCACCACCACACCCAGCTTTAGTTTTTAAAGGAATTTTCATACTTATTTCCAGAGTGATTGTACTAATTTACATCCCTACCAACAATATAGAATGGCTCCTTTTCCCTTGCATTGTTGCCAGCATTTATTTTTTGTTTGTTTGTTTTCTTGATAAGAGCAGTTCTGACTAGGGTGTGATGAAATCTCATTGTAGTTTTGATTTGCATATGTCTGGTGGCAAAAGACATTGAGCACTTTTTCAAATATTTATTAGCCATTTGTACTTCTTTTGAGAAGGTTCTTTTCAGCTCATTTTTTAATTTATTGATTGAATTATTTGTTCTTTTGGTGTTACATTTTTATTTCTTTATATATTCTAGATATTTTTTTTCTGACAGATGAATAGCTGGCAAAGATGTTTTCTCATTCTGCAGACTGTCTCTTTACTCTATTGACTGTCTTCTTTGTTGTGCAGCAAAATTTAGTATAAGCCCAGTTGTCAACTCCAGGTATTATTTCCTAAGCTTTAGGATCCTGTCAAAAATTGTTGCCTATACCAGCATCTTGAAAATTTTCTACTGTTTTCTTCTCAGACTCCTAATTTTACAAGTGAGCAGATTGAAGGCCAGACAGAATGTGACTAGACATTGTTAAAAATAAGACAAAACAAATGAAAACTCTTTCACTGGAATTAAAAATGACTGGTGCTCATTCTAACAAAATGATAAAAAAGGTTTTAGTTTTTATTTAAAAACCTACTTAAGTGGCCAACCCAAGCAAATATCTATTACTACATTATAAATGAGAATTCAGCCTGAGGTGCTGAGAAAAAACTGGTCACTTGTCAGAGGTTTCTGAACTATATTTTGTAAACTATTAGACTAAAATATTGATCTACTGTCCACAATATAAGAATTCCCTCAAAGGAGATAAAATGCTTCTCAAATAAATGGGAGAGAGGAGTTAATAGTGAAGACTTTGTTTTCAGAGAAATTTCTAACCACACAGAAAAATGTCATATGTCTTGTGTAAATATCATATTGTCTCCCTAGTATAAATAAAGAAAAGAGTAAATAAGATCCAAAATGCACAACAGATATTGTGAAAATGAAAGGGAAAGTGCTCAAAAGGAAAGAACAACTGGAATAGGAGAAAGGAAAAAAGAAAGAAGGGAAAAGATTATATATATATATATATACATAGGTATACATATATATATGTGTGTGCATGTAAATACATACAAGATGGATAACTATACTACTAATCTCTGTTAGTTCATCAAAAAGAGTAGTTCGTGTTTTCATTGTCTGTTTGATTATTTTTTCATGCCTAAATCTTGTAATCTGAATAACTGCTTTCCATATAACAATATGCAGCATATTAACTAGTGTTAATTTCCTATTTTTTGAAACTCTGTCATTTTTATCCTTTTTTTCTGTTTTTAAAATTTTAAAAAAAAGTTTAAATACAAAAATAAAACCCAAAAATGTCATACGCCTTTTTCAGCCAAAAGCAATCATCTCATGAATTCTTAATTGTCAATAAGAATTAGAATGGTATTCATCAACAGAGAAAAGGAAGTGGTGATTACTAGAACAAGTAAAGACAGACTGGCTCATTTCCTTTAGATAAAACTGCCACACTGGTAAATTAGAAGGCTGTAAGAAATATCCTCTAAATACATTTGGCAAAGGCAGTTACCAACATCTTGCAAGATTCTGATTGACACACTAACTTTAGATTGGCTGATAGTGCAAACAGACATCATAAAATAAATAACTTAAATGATGGATGCTAGCCCTAAAACATTTTCCGTATCTCAGGTAAGCAATCCATGTAGTTCTATAAAGCATTTTATTTACTTGCTGTATACCAATCTCTGAGTTAGACCTAAGGATACAAAGCTATAAAATATGTTTTTAAATTCAAGTTTCTAACAGTCTTCTGGATCCCAGACTCAGGATCCAAACTGAAACATAATATGTACAGATGAATCTAATAATCCAAAAGCTCAGGGTATATGTCTAATACATAGTCACTATGTAACAAAAGACTGGTGAATAAACAGAATATAAAAGAACAACTCTTGAAGGAAAAAAAACCCAAATCCTGGGACTTTGTGTTACTATTAGATCAGTACAAGTCAGCAGTGTGGCACAGTTGTCCACAAGCAGGTAAAGCTGGCTCTCAGAAATGTGGGCTGCAAGAACAAGATGGTCATAGATGGATCTGGGATTTGCTCTTCCAAGCTTATCATTCTATACTGGTCCCTTTTGCTGAGCACCAGAATATTTTATAAACATTTGAAATAAAGAAAAAAGGTGGAGTACAGCTGGAGAAGACTAGAATGAGAAAACACACAGCCTTGGAAAGAAAAACCCAGAAGGAAGGGATCTTCATCTACATCTTCAAAACCCAGAAGGAAAGAATCATGATTCATTACACGAAGACCTGCAGTGTACAAGAACGCCTGAGTTTGCTCCTTGCCAATTCAGATACTAGGGTTAGGAATGTATGGTTTGAAGTAGAATGGGGCAGATTTTAGCTAAACGTGAGGCACAGATTTCTAATATCTAGGCTTATCTTACAGTGCAATAGGCTCCAACAGGATGTTACTAGAGCTCAGTCAATTTGTAGAAGGTAGATAGACTAACTAGTTCAAATCCTTTTATTAAAACTCTCATGGCAGTATTCACCTCCCCATCATAGTACTTACAAGTTTACAGTTAGCATAATCCCATGAACTTTGCCTTTTCCAAACTATAATCTCCAAGGGAAGCTGCTGTTTCTATTTACCACTGCATCCCCAGTCTGTAGCACATACTATAGTACTTATCAATTAGTCAAAGAAAGAAAAGGAGGGAACAAGGTGGAAGATGAGAGAAAGGGAAAAAAGAGAGCAAAGGAAGGTTGAAGGGAAGGAGGGAGGGGGAGAGGAAGTAACTAAAACACTAGATGGAGTACTGAATTAAATCTCCTGTAAAGTTCCTTCAAATATGAAATTTCATAGTTATGGATAAAGCCCAAGTGTTGCAAGAGGATAAGACTGTCTCAATGAGGCCCTTCCCTACTGTTACAAAGAGCTACCGAGGGAAATGATGTGCCCCACTCCAGTGCTTCTCAGACTCTGGTAAACATCAAACTCCCCTGGAGGGCTTGCTAAGCCTCGGTTTGCTGAGCCCCAGCCCTGAGTGATGCAGTGGACCTGGGGTGGGACCCACGTGTTTGCATTTCCAAGAAGCTCTAGGTGATGTCGTTGGTACAGGGACACACTGTGAGAAGCACTCCTCTACCTAGCACTACATTGCTTTATGCAGCAGTCACCTACAGTGCTTGTTAATAAGTCTGCTCTTGATCTTGTCCCAGAGATTCTGACCCAGCAGGTCTGGGATTGGACTCAAAAGTCGGCATTTAAACAAGTGCTCCAGGTGCTTCTGCTCCCCGTAGCACACACAGCACATTTGGAGGCGGGGGGGGGTGAGGTGGGGGTGGTGGCGGGGATTACACGTAAGAAAGGTGCAATAGAAAACTATGAATCTTGATTGTTTAGCGTCTTGATGACTTTGTTTCCTCATTAAGGAAACAGTTAAGACAGGCCTTCTTTGTCAACTGCTCTAAAGAATGCTTGTACTTACTCAAAGAGATGTCAAAAAAGAAAAAAGTAGTACTGTGATGGAGCTTTATCAAAAATAAGTGACCAAAGAGACAATACTTTGGGCAGGTTCACAGGACACTATTGCCAACACTAGAACTCTACCCATGGAGGGGAACTCCACCCCTTCAGAAGATGTCATCACTGACTGGAACTAAATCCTCAGATGTAACCCCAGCTGACCTCATTTTCCTTTTTGGTTCTCAGTGAATATGTGTGTGGTTTTTTAAAATCTTGTATGTGACAAATTTTTTTTCCTAGTATAAATGATTTCAGCTTCCTCTACCTTAAATTTTTTCAAAACTTTAAAAAAGTAAAAATGACCTACGTTCCAGGCTTTTCCAGAAAGTAAAGGCACTGTCATCATTTGCTTTTTCCTGACACCATGAAAATATTTGTGTTCTGAAGCTGTGACAAATTGAAATGCTTCCCATAGGCATGAATTAATGTACCACCCTATTTGTCTTAGCTACCTGGGCAGCATCAGGTCAAAAGGATGACACAATCGATTGTTTCCTATCTGCCCAGGACAAATATATATGGTTGTATACAAGTAGATCTATGATCTAAGACAGTGAGGACAGAACAGTCTCCTGATTCTCTAATAACTATTTGTGGAGATGATGCTGACATGTACTCAGGAGAAAAAAATCACATCAAAAAACCTCAGCAAAACAAATGAAAACTATCCAATTCCCTTTTTTAAAATGTGAACTTTAAAAGTATCCACAATACGATGTTTTACAGGCACTTGTGGCAATTTGCACATACTTGGGTTATCTTTCAGCTCAGACCATGGAAACTGGGTCACATGCCTCTCAGTGACATTGTGGGGAGTTGTGTGGCTTATTCCCTGCAGGCAAAAATTTACCACATAACCTGGACATAATTTAAAGTAAGCGTGAGTTCAAATAAATAGGGAAGATGCTCCTCTAGTCATGGGCTAGTATAATGTCACAGTAGCACATGCAAATATTAGAAGTATTCTTCCTGTCTGAGTCTATGGATAAGCCAACCTTGTGTCTTAGTTTCTCATTGCTGGGACAAAATGTTCAGCACCCACAAGTTCAAGAAGGATAGGTTTATTTTTAGTTTACAGTTTGTGGAGGTTTCAGTGGATAGTCAGCTGGCTCCAGCACAGGGTGGCACAACAGGAGAAAGTGCTCACAGCAAGACAGAAAGCTATGAATCTTCCTTCTTTTTTCCATCAAAGCTGCAAACCTATTGGTTGGTGTCACCCACACCCAGGGTGGGTCTTCCCACCTCAGTAAATCCATCATCCACACCCAAACTATGCTAAACCAATCAGTAGGCTAATTCAATAATACACACTCATGATCCAGTATCACACACCTATGATCCAGTCACCTCTCAAAAGCCCTACCTATGAGTACACAAGGCTTTGTGGGGACATCTAGGTACAAGCCGTATCACTTTGTGAATCCAGAACAATTCAGCCTTAGCTATATCTGTGATAGGACATTTTCTGCAAGTAAAGGCAGACAGTAAGACGACTTGGCCAGGTTTACATTAGAGAAAAAAATTGCTGGCATTAGCTGGTGTTATTTCATCATCTCCCAGCTCAACAGACCTACAGAGGTAACACTGGGTGATGATGTGCTCTGGGAATACCCCACTCATCATCATTATCAATCATTATGTTGCTTTGAACTTATCCGAAGATTTTACAGTTTATGACACCTCATTTTATTCCTGCTGTAATTTCCTAAGAAAGAAAAGCTATATAATCATGCTAGGTAGAAAACCAGAAAACTGAAAATCAAAGAATTTTGTCATTGCCCAAGATTATATCAATAAACAACTCATTTTATCAGGTCATCAAATAAAAACAAAAATAATAAGCAGCAAATAAATTATTAGAGTGGTATAGAGTCAGCTTTATGATGGATCAAACCCGTTAAATTAAAACTTCTGACTACAGTAGTTTTCTCTTGTCTAGAATAATACATCTATTTCCTTATTTGTAACTTTTCCCCAAAGACCTAAAAAATTAAACTGATTCATGTTCCATTCTCTTCTAAGAAGTAGGGAGGCCACTACAGACCCCTGGAAACCCATCACCTGCCCTGATTGAGATGAGAACACTGGCTGCTTTCATGCTTCCCACTTAGTTTTGAAAGAGTAGTAAACAATTTAACATTAAGTTCTTAAGGATCAGATCTTTTTTTTTTTAATGGAACTCCAGCAATCATGTACCAATAAAAATAGTATCTACATTCCTGACCTATTACAAGGAGGACCAGTGGCTACCAAAACAGCTCTTTTTAATGTCTGGGTTAGCTGAGCCCACAGTGTATGCCAATTTTGCATAATTGCTTTCACCCAAAAGGCACTTGGAAAGCATTTAGCTAAAAGCCTATGACCCAGTATATGGGCATGTGTTGTCTCACTAAGGAAATCCACTTAACGTACTTTACACTTACAGTCAATTATGTGAGTTTATTGGGAAAACTAAGCATTTATTGTTATTTTTAGTAAAAGTCAAGGAGTCTCTTGTTGAATGGGTTAGCTAACAATGTTTAAGCAGGGGATATGCTTAGTAAATGGAATATTATGCAGTCACTAAAATAATAACTGTGATGAGTTAGAAACATCATAGAAAAGTCATTGAGGATATAGTTAATTGCAGAAAAATTATAAAATTACATACTCATCTTGAGTACCCATATGAGCAGTGACTGAAAGGAAATACATATAAAGTGAAAAGGAATTTGGTGTTTGTGGCTCAAAGTTTATGAAGTGTTAAACACTATTAATTATCCTTTGGAAGATACAGCTCTAATGATTATCCTCTCATGACTGTGGACAATATTTGCTTCTATAGAATCAAAATGGTCCTGTGACAGTGTGGCTCTGGAACCTAAGAGAGCTTCAGCAAGCACAAGCAGCTTCCAAATCACAGCATGGTGCTGGTTCCAGCACTCAGTGTCCACACCACAGGGTCTGTAAAGTAAATTAGTATTGGCAGATGGAGTTCTGCACGTGAAGTCCAGCCTTTCTCTCCCTCGGGGAAGGCAGGGCTTGAGTCCAGCTCCTCATTCAACCCACCAGACAATTTTCAGTATGATTTCAACTGAAGAAATCTTTTTCTTTTTTCCTCTCCTTACAGATAATGTTTAATGCAGTTTACTGAGAAGAGGATTTCACTGCCTTCCTCCAGTGATTTACTTTTCATTTCTAGTGTGAGGCTGTCAGGTCACCACTTTTAGTTATGAAATGGTGTGATTCTATGGTCATCTTAAAGGAGAGATCATTCTGTCAACATCTGGACAGTGCTGATACTAGCATGGGATGGAGAGTTTCAACTTGAAGACCACATTATCCTTTTTTTTCTCACTAAATCTTCACATTCTGTCTCCCAAATGTTTATCTTTCTCTGGGCTGCAGAAAGTCAGTAAGGCAACTGCAAGAAAACATTATTTGTCTTTCATTATTTTTCTATCAGATGGTGTTTGTCCACAGTCTCTTTTCCCCCCCATCTCCGTAAATACCATTATTGTTTATGTGATGTTTACTTCCCTGGGCTCCTCACATGAGCTATTTAATTATTTTAGCTAATAAAACAGTGAAAATACTCAAGTATGCTATTTCATTTTCTATGACAAGATTATAGCAAAACTGGCACACAAAACATTAAATCATTAGCTTAGTCATATGAGTTTCATCTCTAAAATACCCTTTAATTCCTGAGAAAAAGTAGATTCTGCTGAATACTTCTTTAACACCTAACAGAGCTGGGGATATAGCTCAGTGGCACAAGTGCCTGCCTGGCAAGTGCAAGGTCCTGAGTTTGCTTCCCCATTCCAAAAACAAAAACAAAAAACAAACAAAAACATTTAACAAAAGCATTGTGATCTATAAAATTCTCCAGTTCTACAGAAAAAGAAATTACTTTAATAGTTTGCATGTTTATGTATAAATTGTAAGGCCATTAAGAGAGTCTACCACAACCAGAAATTTTTCTTTTATAAAATGCTATAAACAAAATATATCTTATGTGCTCAAATCAGAACCATCAATTGGGATATAAATCAGTTCTTGATCAGCCTGGTTAACTACTGAAAGCAACAACAATAATTCTTAAAACTTCATATTTGTCTCTATAATGAAGTTATGGAACCAGTATGTGTATTGACATTTGAATTCAGCTGTGTCTGGTATTTTAGTGATTCACCCTATTTTAAAATAAAGGCAAATTTGCCTATGGAAGCTAATTTGTACTCAGCCACTCCTTTTTCCTTATTTAAAGTAAAAGTAAGTGGCCTCTCAGGTCAACTGTCCCAAATAACTTGCTTTCCTTTGCCCTTTGTGCTTCTCATGTAATCTTTTCCCACATATATACACACATGTACACAGATGTGCATGCACACATACACACACACACACACATACTATTGGGCTGCAGAAATGACATGTAGTTGGTTTTAAAGATCTTCCTTAAAGTAATATAAGAGGAAATGGGAGAACAAAGAGACTCTAGCCTAATGCCGTCCAATAGAAATGTAACAAAAACAAAAAGAAACAGGTAAGATTAATTTAATAATGTATTTAATCCTCAAGTATACAAAATAAATAATCAGTATAAATTATTAGTGAGATATTTTGCATCTTTTTTTTAGTACTGTACTAAGCCTCTGGAATCTGGTGTGCCTTTTACACTTACAGCAAGTTTCAGTTTGAACGGGCACATTTCTAGCGATCACTACCACATGTGGCTAGAAGCAGTCATATTGAACAATGTAGCTGGTGGTCCAAGTGATGCTTGTTTATCTGAGAGGTGACTAAGGAAGAAGCAATGAAAGAAAACATGTCCCTGCATACCTAACCAGGTGCAAACAAAGGGATCTGTTCTAAATTTAAAAAAAGAGAGAGAGAGAGAAAGAGACCTAGTTTTTTTTCCTCTAATTCATCATTACACACAAAGCACAATTCATCTCACAAAGCACAATTCATCTCAAAGAATGATCCCAGGATTAAAGTAATGCACAAAAATAAGACATAAAATTACTTGTAATAAGTCCCTATGCATACTAAGGTATACACTAAAGTATACTAACTAAGCTCAGTTCAAGTTTAAGATCCTTGATGATAATATTTTACAAATCCTACTTCATGGGCAGTGAGGAATCCTTAAAGCTTTAATTTTGAAGGATCTCTAACAATGCCATACCATAATACCCTGCTCTGTGTGGTACAAAATTGCTAACCACGAGCAAACATATTAGATGAGATCATTTCCAAACAGGATGTAGCTTTACAACAATCTGGTGTATTTATAGCAACAAATTGTTCACCCAACTCCTACCCTGCTGCAAAGAAAAGCAGTTTAAAATGTGTGATGGATTTAGGTGCCCCTGGTAAACAATCTAAGCAGTGACCATAGACTTCACTCACATGTTATAATTAACTCATTCCATATAATTATTTGAAAGAATTAGTCCAATGATCTAATTCTTTTATGGTAAAACAAAGAAAAGGAAATAAAAACAAAACCCCTATTCCTGTGTTGGAAGTGTCAAAGCTTTTGAATAGATTGTGTGTGTGGGTGTGGGGGTGTGTGTGTGTGTGTTTCCTATGATGGTGTGTTTGCTGTAAGTAAATGCCTCTAGAGTAGACACAGTTCCTAATGATACTTTTCTGATTAAGAAAGACATGATGGAATCACAGAACTAGAAAGGGCTTTTAATGTTCACTCCATTTCCTTACTAAGAGAGCAGTATTCATTTATTAAGTAAGAGTAACAGTGTAACAGGTACAAAAACATTGTACCTGTGTACTATTAGAAAAAAAATAACTGAACTTCCATTTTTTAAAATGGTAGTCCCAGATAGGTGTGGTGGCACACGCCTGTAATCCTACCACTGGCCTAGGGAGACTCATTTCAACCTAAGTAAATAAATAAATAAACAATTCAGTCCTATTCAAGTGAGTATATTTTTGATCCCTATTTTCTCCTCGATATTTATTATGGTGCCTGACATATAGTAAAGCTCTAAAACTGTTTCTTTCATGAAAAATACATCCTGGCAAACTCTGAAAAATCTGGCTATGTCCATTTAGGTTAAAGTAAATAAATAGAATACATACAAAATTTGTAGGCAAAGTTTTAAACTAGGAAAAAAGTTGATAAGTCATTGACATAAAACTAAATAAAATCATATTTCAAGTGAAATTACTGCCCCATAGCCTAATCCTGATCATACAGTCACTCATCTAACATTGGTTGAACATATTCTATGAATAAATCACTTACAGGGATTCTCTGAATAGAAGGAAATAAGAATTGGTTCATGAACATGAAATTGAGTGTGAGAAATAAACATAAATCCACCATCTGTTCACCATTGGATCTCCAGGTCCCTGAACAGCCACAAGGCAAGTGCTCAGTAAGTGTTTGGTAAAAGAATGCACAATTATCTACACTATGACAAAGTGGGAGAAATGTTACATGAGGAAGCAAAGGACCCTGGGAGTCTGACTTGGGATATGAAAATGCAAATGGGCAACGAACATCGATGGAAACTCATAAAAACTACAAAAAAGTAAATTCAAATACTAATGAATTGACATTTTCACAGAGCGAGGAGCTGAATAGACAAGCATAAGTCAGTTTGGGATACGGTTGTTTTCATGGAGCACGCAGCTAAAGAGACACATAGAAGTTGAATGGTGGCAGGTGGCAGCTATTTGAGGCAAAGGGAAGAGCAAGACCTAAAAGACAGAGGCAGACCACACAAAGCACATACAATGACCTCATCAAACAGCATTTCCTGTTTTGAAACACCCAAGCTATGAAACTTAGTAAGACTGCCAACACAGCGCCTTAGGATGGGTCCTAAACTCTATGAATCCACTCTGTTGAACTTCCTAACTCTGATCAGGATGCTGCTGTGTAAGGGGACACATCATAAGCAAATGAGTGAGGACACAGTCTGGCACTTAGTGAGTTCTCTACCCCTACCAGTGACTTTCCTTCCTCTCCTTCACTCACAGTGCCCAAACTGCAGCCTTGAGCTTTGTGCAGACAAAGAAAACATACGTTACAACTCTTGGGCTAGCTTCCTAAATGCGAGTCCAGTCTTTAAAATGGATCTTTAAGATCCCCCATTAAATATGACATTTAATAACATCATTTAATAACAGCTTCTAAAATAATTCCTAAATTAACATGATTGCAATTAGAATCCCAGCAGGCACTGGAGGATAATTACAATGAATGTAAATTCACAAAGAAGAATGTATGCCTAAAAATAGCCAAAAAAGCATAATATGAATGAATTGTAAGGGGAAATAAATTATATAATATAAATCTATAACCTACTGAAATCAAAACTGTATTAACATAGGAATAAATAAATAGATCAATGGAGAACAAAACACAATACCTAGATAACCTCAAGATCTATATATTTTTCTATTTAAATTTTTAATGTATGTTTAAAAAGAAGCTTAATCAGTGAAGGTTAAACTATTTCACAAATGGTGCTGGCACAACTGGTAATTCATTTAAGGGAAAGCGTCAAACCACTGACATACATCATGTACAAATATGATTTCCAAACAACCTTGAGACTGACATGTTAAAAGTATGGCAATATAAATAATAACAAAGTAAGTGCTCAGTAAGTGTTTGGTAAAAGAATGCACAATTATCTACACAATGACAAAGTGGGAGAAATGTTATACGAGGAAGCAAAGGAAAAAATCAAGGAAATTACAAATATAATCTAGGGCTGAGGAAATCTTCATAATAAAGGTAGGAAATCCAAAAGCCATAGAATAAAAGACAGACATATTTGACTAAATAAAAATTAGGTGTCTCTGTGTGGTAAAATATATCATAAATAAAGGCCAATTATTAGTTAATGATAACTGATCAATTATAAATTTGAAAAAATATCTTTAATGGAGACATATAAAAAGGGTTAATATCTAACTTTTCACAGAGCTCCCACAAAAAAAATAACAAAACGAAAGAACAAAAGAAAGAATGAAAATAAACGTAGGGCAAAGAATATTGATGGATAATCCACAAAAGAGTAATTCCAAATGCTGATAAATATCAAATAAAATACTCAGACTCACTGGTAGTCAGGGAAAGCCACTCAGAAAAGGGATTCATTTCTTGTCTGTCAGCTTGTCAAAACAAAATGAAGAGCCAAAAGACTTATTACTGGCAGGAAAACAGCTAAAAGGGTGCTAACATACACTGAAGGAATGTGAACTTTACAGTCTATTAGAAAATTAATCTGGCAACATCTGTTAAATTACAAATATTTTTACCCAACAAGTCTAACTCTGCCTCATAGGAATAAGAGTATGAGAATATGTTGAAAATGATACTTACTTAATCATGGATTATAGTGGCAAACTAGGAAACAGAGTGAAAGTCATCAAAAAAAGAATGGCTGACCAACATAGTCATGGAATACTATACATCTGCTAGTAAACAAATCAGTACTATATCATGTAACTTTGAGGGATTTCCATGAGGTCTTGTTGAATGAGAAAAACAAAATGCAGTGGCACTAGATTAAGAGGATACCAGTTTGCTTTATGTTTCTCCCCCTAAAAGGTAGGCTACAGAAACAAACCGAAAGGGATCCAAAAACAGAAGCAGAGTGCATCACGCTGCCTTATTTCTGTTGTATCCATTTTGATTCTGCTTTCTTGACCTGGCTAGTGCTTATTTCCACGGTGCTTTCCAAGTGTGGAAGCAAGCTCACAAGCTAGGCCTTGCTGGTGACCGCTCATCAAATACGCTTTTAGGAGAAGGCCCGGACTCCAGTTTCATGGACAAGATGGTGAGAATGCCAGCCCTCTGCAGGGAACTGAGGTTCAGAGGGGAAAAGGGAACCCCGAAAAGGTGTACAAGGCAGTCAGCCTCCACCCTTGCCATCCTTTTGCCTCATAGCTTTCTGAGTCACTTGGCAACCACGTCAGAGCTAGAGGAAACTGGAACCAAAGCCAGAACTTCAGGGAAGAATGGACTAGAAGGAAGGCATTAGGGGAGCCATCAGGTCAATGCAAGGACTGTGGAGAAAAAAAGAGAAAAGATAAGAAAAGACTGGAGTAGATCTTCTCATGAGCTTGGTAAAACTGAACTCAAGAGCTATAGTAAGTTGGAATTAAAACTATAGGATTGATATAGCCTAGCACTGTAGACTGAAGGAGTGATGAGAAAGAAAGCAAGCATTGATAGGCATTTAAAGATGTGCAAAGCAGAGGCAGTGGGGAACAAGGATGGCAGTTCAGGGGGAAGTACAGTTCTTCTAAGTGTAGCCCTGAGGGATGCAACGGGGCAGATGTATTAGGCAAACACCTCAAACTTCCAAAGTTAAAACAATTTTTACAAATATGCTAAACAAAGCCGGGCGTGGTGGCGCACGCCTTTAATCCCAGCACTCGGGAGGCTGAGGTAGGCGGAGCGTTGTGAGTTCGAGACCGGCTTGGGCTACAACGCGAGCGTAAGGCCAGCCTGAGCTACATAACGCGACCCTGCCTCAAAAAACCAGGGCCGGGGGTTTGGCTCAGTGCCTTAAGCGCCTGCCCTGGCAGGCGCGAGGTTGTGAGTTCAATCCCTGGTGCCGCAAAAAAAAAAAAAAAAAAAAAAAAAAAAACCAAATATGCTAAACATTTCAAAGTACTATGTCACATTCAAGAGGTTGTAAGAGTGTGACTTAGCATTTACTACTTTTATTTATCCTCAGATATTGTGAAAAAAGATTATTGGATGAGGATCCACCATACTATACACTTCTCTCCACAAACAGGAAATTCATTTAAATATGCAATCTCAAGTTTCAAAAAAAGCTTCCTATTGGCTTAAAACTTACTTCATGAAGAGGCACACATCATCACATCCAAGTAATAAGCTCCTACCCATGTCTCAATTATGCAAATTCTATGATTCACTCTGCCTTGAAATTGCAAGGGTCGAACTAAATGTTGCAACTTTTATTTTCAAGAATTTTTTGGATCAAAAGTTAGCAAACTTTGTCTGTGAAAGGCACAATTGTAATATTTCAAGTTTTGGAGGCAATAAAATCTCTATCACAAACATTTAGCTCTGTCCTTGATTTTCAAAGCAACCCAAGAAGACCTAGGCAAGGGGAGCGGTCAAATTCCACATAAAAACAGGTGGCAGCCAGATTTGGCCTCGGGACCATAGTTTGCCAACTCTTGCTTTCAGCCACATGACCTTCAGCCTAACAGGCCATGTTACTCCTTCACAGTTACTCCTTCCTCTGAACCCATATGAATCAAGTCTCTTTGTTATAATTTCTTGGTGCATCTTTTATACCAATCTGTAATTAAAATTTTTAAAATTATTATTAGTTTGTAATCTGCAAGAAGGCAGGGATCACATCTGTTTTGTACACCACTGGATTCCTAGCACCTAGCAACTGCTTGGTGTACAAAAGGTGCTCTGGTAGTATTTGTTGACAGAAGAAAATAAGGAAGGAAGGGAGGAAGAGAGAAAGGAAAAAAGGAAGGAAGGGAAGTCAGACATGGTGGAGCATGCCTTTAATCCCAGCACTTGGGAGGCTGAGGCAGGAGGATCCTTGTGAGTTCGAGACCAGCCTGGACTACAAAGTGAGTTCAAGGCCAGCCTGAACTACATAGTGAGACCCTGTCTCAAAAAATAGGGCTGGGGATTTAGCTCAGTGGTGTAAGTGCCTGCCTGGCAAGTGTGAGATTATGAGTTCAATCTCTGGTACAAAAAAAAAAAAAAAAAAGAAGGAAGGGAAGGTGGGAGGGAGAGAAAAAAAGGGAAAGAGAGAAAGAAGGAGGGGGTTTCTTATATTTAACTTTGCTCTGAAATGGAGCCAATTAGAAAGGCACCTTCCCCAACCCCTCCATACTAGTACTGTGTAGTCCTCTAGTACCATTAGAAACCAAGTGCCCTGCAGTCCTTCTAGGTGAAAGAAAAACAAAATGTCTATCTTTTTCTTTATAGGTGCTAGAGAAACAGCAGTTATTCTACTATTCAAAGAAAAAGAAAGAACAATAATATCCACCCAATCTTTTCACTGAAAAAAAGTCAACAATAGATGATGCCAAAGTATACATTATGAAACCATCTGTCAACTTGCCTTGACCTCTGAAAACCTTCCTTGTTTACCTTTAATGTTTTCCCCTATCTGCTTAACAGTAGCCTGCTCCAAGATCAAAAGGCACTAGCTAACACTAGGTGTCTTGATCCTCCTCCCACTGCCTTCCTAGTGTGTGCACCATCCCCTTAGAAGGTTTTATTAGTTTAATGATACAAATCCCCTTTAAAGAAAACCAAGAACTTCATGCTTCCTAGTCTATTTCCCCCATCACTCAGCACCACAGTGCTATGGGGGGTATTCCTAAGTGGCCTGCTCAGTGCTTTCTCCTCTACGAAGGCTTTGAATGCTGAGGCAATTTCCTTTCCCATACTTCAATTGATCTTACCTCCTTTCAGAAAAACTGACACTTTATTCTTAAATGCACAAAAAGAAGAAAAACCTTTTTTTTTCTAGGAGATTCAGAACTGACATGAGAACTCATCTGTAATATTCTGGAAGCATAGTTTGTTCTAATACAACAGAGATGACATAGCATGTGCAGAAGATGCATGTAATAGAGGTCACCCAGGGACTTTAACTGAGTTCAGATTTGGTTTTTCCTGATTTTGAGTGATAGAATCAATTTCTACTTTTAATTAAATAAAATTCCTAGAAGCAGGCAACTGCAATTTCAATTCTAGAAACTAGATTGCTTACATTTTTAAGAAGCACTTTTACCTTCTGAAACAGAACAAAGTGTCTGATCCTTCTTCTAATTGACAGGAGGAGGGGTGGGGATATAGCTCAGCGGCACAGCACCTGCCTGGCAAGCGCAAGGTGGAGAGTTCAATACCCGGTACCAAACAAACAAACAAAAAAATAATTGACAGGAGGTATTTGAAGATTTTTTTTTCTCCTCTCAATCATTGTCAAGCTAAACACACCCACTTTTCTCAGTAATATGAACTGATTTCTAGAATTTGTATGATTTAACCCTGACTGAATATGTTCTAGAATATAATAGAGCAGAGATCTAGATATCAATGGGGCCTAGCTATCTAACAGCTCTGTGAATTTAACTTTCTTAATTTCCACAAGTATCTGTTTAATCTACAAGATGAGGATAAAATTTTTTTCTCCTTGGTGTTGTCATACAGATTCAATGAACACATATCCAGAAATCAGTACTTTAGGTAGTCATTTAATAATGGATTTCTAGTACTTCTTTCGAAAACCCATTAAAATGTGGAAGGGAATAATAATCCTCAAGAGATGAAAGACCCATACGATGAAAATTATAAAACATTTAAGAAAGAATTTGAATAAGACACTGTAAGATGAAAAGACATCCTATGTTCATGCTTTGGAAGAATTAACATTGATTGGTAAAATGGCCATACTAACCAAAAGCAACCTACAAATGCAATACAAAATACCCAATTCTTCACAGAACTATAACAGCAATCCTAAAATTCATTCTGAAGCACAAAAGACTCCAAATATCCAAAGCAACCCTGTGAAAAAAGAAAATTGCTAAGGGGGATCATAATATTCTATTTCAAAATACATTATAGAGCCATTGTAGCAAAAACAGCATGGTACTAGCATAAAATTAGAAATGTAGATCAATGGTATAGAGTTGAGGATTCAAGAATAAACCCATGCATCTACAGTCATCTGATTCTCAATGAAGAAGTTAAAAATATTGGTTGGAGGAAAGGCAGGCTCTTCAACAAATGTTGCTAGGGAAACTGGGCAGCCACTTATAGAAGATTAAAACTAGATCCCTCTCTCTCATCCTGTACAAAAATCAACTCAGAAAGGATCAAAGACCTTAACGTAAGATCTGAAATTTTGAAACTACTACAGGAAAACATAGGGGAAACACTTCAAAATATTGACATAGGTAATGATTGCCTGAACAGAAGTCCAATAGTTCAGGAAATAATAGCAAGAATTTACAAACCAGATTACATCAAACTAAAAAGCTTCCACACAACAAAGGAAATGATCATCAGAGTGAAGACAGACATAGAACAGGAAAAAATCTTTGCCAGTGACTCATCTAACAGAGTATATAAAGAATTTTAAAAAGTATCATCAAAAGAACAAACAAGTCAGTCAATAAATGGTCATTGGGTTGAACAGACACTTATCAAAAGAAGTACAAATAGCTAATTAATATCTCAAAATATGCTCAAGATCATTACCCATTAGGGAAATGTAAATCAAAACTACACCAAGATTTTCTCACCCGAGTAAGGATAACTATCACCAAGAGGAGGAAAACAAAAACTCTAAAATTCTAATGAGGATACAGAGCAAAAAGGAACTCATACACTGTTCATGGGAATGTCAATTAGTATAGGCACTACAGAAATCGGTGTGGAATAAAAAACTAAAAAACAGAGCTACCATGCGACTCAGCTATACCACTCCTGGGTATATACCCAAAGGAATCAGAATCAGCATACAATAGAGATACCTGAATATCCACGTTTATCAAGGCACTACTCACAATTGCCAAGTTATGGAGTCAGTTTAGATATACATCAGTGGATCAATGGATAAATAAAATGTGGTTTACATACACAATGGAGTATTATTTGGCCACAAAGAATGAAATTATGTCATCCATAGGAAAATGAATGACACTAAATATTGTCATGCTAAGGCAAATAAACCAGCTTCAGAAAGACAAGCAATAGCATATTTCTTCTCATATAAGGAATCTAGGGGAAAAAAGACATGAAAATAGAAGGAGAGTATTAAGCATAGGGAAAGAAGCAAGGGGAAAGGAAAGGAGGAGTAAGAGAGGCTAACAAGAAGGGTAAATATGATCAAAATATGGAATATGCATGTATGAAAATGCCACAAAGAAACCCACTATATTAATCAATACGTGCTAATAATTTTAATTTTTAAAATGTGGAAAGAAAAATCGATATAATCCTTCAGGGTCTGTGTTCTTTCACACACTGCAATTAGGAGCTTGAGTTTCAGAGCCAAACATTTTGGATTGAATTCTAAGTTCACTGCTTAAGAACTGTCTACCACATTCCTTCACCTGTCTGTCTAAGTTCCCTCAGGAATAATGCTGTCTAATCAAAAAGATAGTCATCCTTTCCATTGGCATATAATGAGTGTTCAATAAACAGCAGTGATGTTAGCTAATATTTTATCCTTATTATTGGCAATCATATCTTTGACAAGCTATATAGTGCAAACCATTTCATTTGTATGTTCTTCCTCTAGTAACTAACAATCAATAAGTATTTTGTATATGCATTGTTATAGCAGATGTCGATTATACCTTTGCATAAAGTAGGACTGGAAGAAGCTGGTATTTTCCATGCCATTCTTCCAGTAAAGATTCATGGAAGGGCTGGGCCGCAGTGGTGGTGAACGTATGGCACCTGTGCTGCAGAGGGCTTCTTGTACAAAGGACTGAAAGCTCTAAAAGGTTCACCATCACTAGGTAAGGGCTTCAGAAGCCACTTTACAATGAAGGAAAATATCTGCCAGGTAAAGAAATATTGTTTGGGTCCTTTCATGTTGTTCTTACTTATTCCAACATGATGGAAATTAAAATTCTCAATGTGACAGCAGAAGCATTATGTATAAAATAAAAATAGATGTATAAATGACAATAAGGAATTTTTTTAAACAAAAGCAAGTAATGTTCCATGGGGCACAGCCATCAAGCACAATAATAATCTAAGAAATGGCATAATGTAACACATTTCACTTTGTCTGTTCAGCCTGAGAAATTTCACTGTTAGAGGGACCATCATTGATTCTCCAAACAATAAACTAAAAGTACTGCTTTACGTAAGGAAGGAAGACTATATAGGAATGATAGGAAGTGAGAAGCGTGAGAAAAAGTTGCAAAATTGACATGGGATTGGAAGAATGAAAAAAAAAGGAAATAACTGCATGGGTAGTCAAGGAAGAAAGCTGAACTCCACCTCCCCCATTGTCTTTGCTATTAATACAAATAAAATAGACCGTGCTTCCAAATCCAATAAAGCTGAACTGCTTTACTAGCATTCTTATGATGTCCAAACACTTCTTTAAACGATGACCTATGCTCATTCATTTATGAGAGACAGACAGACAGACAGACAGACAGACAGACAGACAGAGACAGAGTCAGAGAGAGACAGAAAGAGAGAGACAGAGTGCCAGGGATTTAGCTCAGCAGCATAAGCGCCTGCCTGGATGCACAAGGTCATGAGCTCAGTTGCCAGTACCAAAAGAAAAAAGAGAAAGAGAGACAGACAGACAGACAGAGAAAGAGAGAGAGAGAAAGAAAGAAAAATGAGTGTGCACTCACAGTACCCCAGATCCAGGGACAAGGGCTGAGATGCAATAGCAGAAGACATAGCCCAGTCCCTAGAAGCAGCTAGTTTTAGGAATCAGACCAATAAAGTTAATGATGATAATATAATATGATTAGTACTGTGATGAAAATAAGAATGAAGAGAAAGGAAGGAAGCATATATGAATAGGAATCCCTAGTGGATTAAGAAAAGCTTTCTAGGGGAAATGGTATATAACCTAAATTCTTCAGAAAATCAAACTAAAGAAGCCCAGAGTGAGTTACTGGCCCAAGATTTAGGTCTAATGGCAGAAAGTACAGGGCAGTGAAGATAATATTGTAATTCTAATAAATGTTCTTTGGAGGTAAATTCAAAAGACAAGATACATAATTTTAAGGTTATAATGTGAAACCATCCATTTAACTCAACAGTTAGCTCCATTAATATATTTTTATTTCAAATGTGCTCCCTTCTCTTCAGTCACAGAATTCACAAAAAGCTACTTGGACTCCTGACCTGATAAAGGGATGAATGGTATGAACTCAACAGTAATTTTTTAGCCACCAAATGTGAAACTAGAAATTAGAGGAGAAACCAGAGATGGAAATTTTTTATACCACCTTCTCCAACCAATAACAACTCACTCATCTAGGCTGGGAATTTCCCTACACTTTATCAAAACCAAACTCAACTATAAATGGCAATCAACCTAACAAAAAACTAAGGATATTTAGTACTTAACCTGCCAATCTTATGAAACTTTTAGCTTGCAAGGAATAGAAGAACTAATGGAAGTTTTGTGCATCTTCCAGTCAACCAGAATTCACTATTTTTTTCCCTTCTATTATTGCCCATTTATCAGCACACATGGGTAAACTGGTTCATTTTAAGGTCAAACACTGAAAATGATGACCTGCATCTACCCAGAAGTATGAAAAACAATATTACACTAATGCAGCAACACTAAGCAAGATCACCCAGGAAGTTTATTGAGGTCCTTCCCCTAACACACAATGCAGACACACACATGTGGTCCCACTGTAACACAGAATGCCCATAAAAAATAGCTTTATTGCAAAATTTTGTGAATAGTGACCAAACATACAGTGTCAGAAAATACAGCTCACTCCATATGTGTTAAACTACATCAGACCAGAAGTGCTAGCCAGACGCAAACTACCTATATTCTCAGCAAGGATGACTCACCACTGTTGCCAAAAAAAGCCTACCACTTGGAGGGAAGACTTCTGATTCTCAATTTGAAAAATCTAATCTGGTATCTTAAAGGTTGCAAAAGGAGGGTAGGGGTGTGGCTCAGTAGTAGAGCACTTGCCTAGCATCTATGAGGCCCAGAGTTCAATCTCCAGCAATTTAAATTAGAAAAAAAAAAAAAAGGAAGAAGAAGAAAGAGAAGGACAAGAAGAAAGAAAAAGAAAGAAGAGAAAAGGAAGGAGGAGGGAAATGGGAAAGGGAGTAGGAGGAGGAGAGGGAGAAGAAGGAGAAAGAAGCTTGGAAAAGAAAAATAGAAGGGCACTCCCATCAGGTTGTAAGTAAGACAGGACAATGACTAAGATGTGTTTTAGGAATACATTTTTTGGAACACAGCTGCTTAGTGTTCACTTAAAATGAATGGAATGGGTTGAAATAATATTCTGGTATACACTGTGGTCCTTTAATTTTATCTCCTTGAATGTCAGAAGAAAATAATTCCAAAAACTCTACTATCCATAAAATGGGCCAGCCTTACAAAATGAGTCTTGTTTATAAGCAACGGACTTTTGGTTTGCTTTTCTCTCTCTCTCTCTCTTTCTTTTTTATTTTAAAGAGAACAAAACAAAACAGAACAAAGCAGATCAGAGCAAACCAATGCAAGCAACACAGGATTTCAAAACAAGACAACAGGAAATCAACAGTGACTACGATAATGTCTCTCATTTTCTTTGAAATAGTTGTCCATATCATCACACACAATGAATTCAAACAAAACAAAACAGTATAAAACTGATCAAAACAAAAGAATGAAAGCATTACAGGCCTTCAAAACCAGACAATAGTAAAATCAGCAATGGCTACCATAATGTCTCTTGTTCTCCTCAAAAGAGCTATCCATACCTTCACACATACTGAAATCAAATAATAGAAAACAGACTAAAACCAATTAAAACAAAGAATAAAAGCACTATTGGACTTCAAAATAAGATGATACGAAATCAGCAATGGCTTGGTTTGCTTTTCTTTCAGCTCCAAATTAACATTCTGGATGTAGCAAATCTTCAATAAAGATTCTTTTATTCTCACTGTTGTCATTTATCCCTGACCTACATGCACAAAACTACCAGAAAAGTACTGATGGACAATCTAGGTGATTGGGCAGTCTGACTGCCCAGGAAGAGAGAAGTACAAATGAAATAGGAAGTCTCAGTTCCTCCTGGCACTTGCACAGACCAGGCCCTCACCTCCCACAGGAAAGGAACTTGGTGAGGAGCGGCTTGGTCTGGTAAGATGTGAAAGTGGATATTATGTTATCGTTGCTCCTCTCCAACTTCCTTTTCTTTCACCTCCTTTTCTAAGTCCCTTAAAATAGGAACGTCAGCTGGGCATGGTGGTGCACGCCTTTAATCCCAGCACTCAGGAGGCTGAGGTAGAAGGAGCTTGTGAGTTTGAGGCTGGCTTGGGCTACAACACGAGTGCAAGATCAGTCTGAGATACAGAGTGCGACCCTGCCTCAAAAAACTAGTGCTGGGCATTTGGCTCAGTAGCTTAAGTGCCTGTCTGTCAGGTGTGAAGTTGTGAGTTCAATCCCCAGTGCTGCAAAAAAAAAAAAAAAATAGGAATGTCTCATCAATAGTTAGACATTGGTGACTTAAAGAATGACTTGTGCTCTCCAGGAAAAAAAAAAAAAAAAACAGCAAAGAAAGAAAATTGGTCAAATCTAGACTCTACCCTTCCCCAGCAAACAGCCACTATGGGAATCCAGTGAACATGTAAGCTGATAGGAAAAAATAAAGGTTAAATATTTGAAACATAAAGAACTGGTAATACATAAATGCCATTAATGTACCAACTCCACCCATGCAACATATCCCACAAAATTATTCTCAGATGTATATTTACACAAGCCAAGAAAATATTAGCTGTGGAGCACATTTTTTTTTTGTAGTATACAATTTACCAGAAGAGTGCCCATTCAGGTTTCAGTTTCATGTTTAAAAGCAGAGAAAAGATTTAACTTTTGTTAATTGCCACCTACATTTCAACAGATGTACAACAACTCACTTCCCTCTCAAACAGATATTAAGAAATTATTCATGTCAAGTTTAGGAAGAAGTGACTAACATCAAAACATGTGGGTCTGAATAAGGAATTGAATTAGATTTTTTAAAAAACATTAGCTTTAATTTTTAAACATTAGCCAATTAAATGCAGGGTCTGCAATAGGTACTTAATAAGTACCTTCTGATTGAGAGGCCACATGGTACAGTGGGTAGAAGCACAGGGCTTTGTAGTTAAACTGCCTGGGTTTATCTGGTATCAATCGCCAGCTACCTTACCCACTGCCTCAGGACTGTCACCTACAAAATAGGGAGGATACAAATAATAGTGCCTGCCCAGAGGCTTGCTGTATAGATTAAATGAATACAGTGTTTTTACAAGTATGGGTCCCAGGAGGCCAGAAGGAGTAGAAGTGGCAGCACCCAACAATATGTTAGAAATGCAAATTCTTACCATTTGCTCCAAAACTACTGAATCACAAGCTTTGAGGGTGGAGCCCAGCAATCTGTGCTCTGATAGGTCTGCTGGAGGACATTCCCCCACCCCCACCCCAGCTTGGTACTAGAGATCTAGAGATGAAACATAGGGCCTTCATACTGACCTACACCCCAGCCCTTTATTTTGAGACAAGATCTCCTTAAGTTGGCCAAGTTGGGCTCAAACTTGCAATCCTCCTGCCTCAGCCTCTCAGGATGCTGGGATTACAAGTATATACCATCAAGTTCAGCTCCTGGAGATGCTAATGCATGCTTTAACAGGGAGAATTGGCTATCCCAAAGTATAGCTGACCTCTGGGATATGCTGACCATCTCTACATTAAAGTGGTAGAAAATCTTTCAGTAACAGAGAAGTAGATGATGAAAGCAAAATGTAAGAGGACTCTACCATCCCAGAGGAGACCACCCCACATGGCACAGCTTACCAGAGAGAGCTATAGAATAGAATTAGGTAGGTAATATAGGATAAAAGGAAGAAGGTCACACTGGAAATGTCAAACTCAGTACGGAAAACACACCTTAGTTGTTCTTAGTAATAGATTTATGATTATTTTCAAAAAAAATCCTATGAAGAGTACTGTAGTGGTACCCTAACTAAAACATTATAAAGGGTTTAATTTTATAATTGCTAAGCACATTTTGACCATTCACTATGTTTTCCCCATAAACTACAGTTTAACTCTATCATTGAGTATCATGGCAGACATATCATTTTAGAAAATGAAAATTAAGTGGCTTAAAGCAAAATACTTTACATGGGATACTGTGGGCAGCAACTGTTCTCTATCTGGGAAGGAATGCTGCTGAAAAGACAAATTTTGGGGATCCATTCCTCAGAGATTCTAACTCAGTAGATCTGGAATAAAGTCAGGAGTCCAGAATTTTTAAAGTTTTTTCACCTCTACCCTGACCGCACGTCAACTCATTCAGTAGCAGGTTGACATATTCCATTTTGAAAAAATGTTGCTAAAAATCTTTTCCTATTAATAACCTTAAATGAATAAGATCTTCTGATTAAGCAAAGTTTTCAAAGAACTGAGAATTAATCCATCAAGGCTTGAACTATTTCTAGTGGGAGGTTTTCTAAAATGTATTCCACATGTCTTTATTCATATAGCATATACAGTATAATTTAATCTTGATGACTTGGCATATTTATTACTGTTTTTATGATTGGTATGTGCTATAGATGCAGAGAACACTCATTACAGAGCTGACCAAAACACTATAATAGTCCTACAACTATTTCCAAATTTTAAGTTTTGCATGTCAGGTTTAGCTTTTGAGTCTCTTTCCCAAAAGCAAGATGGTAAGTGTGCAACTGCAGAATCTCATGCACAATGTAGCACAGCTGCCACATGAATGGATGTGTCAAAATTGGATGCAACCTTGTTAAAACTGCTATGAGTGACAGCTACCTTGTCAACACCATTCAGTTTTTATCTATGGGTATCTGGCTATGTGGCATGCTCTATACCTTAATCAGGTATAGATTTCCTCTCACTGGGGAAAAAGAAAAGCATGCTAGATTAATTACACTTTCAAAAGTATTTTAATACCCAGCATGAACTGGCAATAAACTAAGGAATGTGTTATGGGATGAACCGTGTATTCTCTAAATTTATATGTTGATGTCCTGATCCCCAGAATCTTAAAAAAATGATCTTAGTTAGAAGTAAAGTCATTGCAGATGTAATTAGTTGAGATTAGATTACTGGAGTAGGGTAAGTTCTGAGTCCAATGACTGGTATCTTTATAAAAAGGGGAAATTTGGACACAGACACAGATACAGAGGACATGTCGTGTGAAGATGAAGATATATCAGAGTGATGCTTCAATAAATCAAGGAGAGACAACTGGAACAGAATCTTGTCTCACTGCCCTTAGAAGGAATTGATCATACCAACCTCCTGACTTTGGACTTATATCTTCTAGAACTACAGACAACGTGTTTAAATAACCCAGCTACATTTTTATGGTGGTCCTGCCAAATAATACAAAAGCCAGAAACATTAAGTCAAGCCTTAATGCTAGCTTTCACTTTGAAGGCATCAATAGAACCTAAAGACCAAATTATCCCAAATAAGCACCAGAATCAAAGTCCCAATCCTTAAAACATGCCAAATTAAAATGCAGAAACCATTCACATACAGATTATCTTATTCCATTAAAAGGAAAATTAAACATCTCGAACCTTGGCACTGAGTGAAAGAGATAAATATTTCCCTTAACAGAGACATGTTCCCACAATCTTTATGACCTAAATAAATGCACATTAGCACGGCAGTCCACATAGCTAGTAGTAACCTGAAGCACTGGGTCAAAGGAAACACAAAACATTTCTGAAGAAACTCACTTTCAATTGGTCTCAATGAGATAAGAGTTCATCATCAAAAATCACAAAATATTTTACAGGGTACCATGAGCAAGAAACAGCACAAATCACAGCACAATGCAACCCACAAAGGCTCGGATATCAAAATTAGCAAGCACAGAATATAAAATATACTGTTCAACATGCCCAAAAAAATTTCAGAGGAACTGAAAATGTGAGTAAAAACAGATTGCTTTAAATGACCAATCAGATTTTTTTAAAAGCCAAAAGCAATAAAAATATAAAAATGAAAAAAATCAATGGATAAGCTTCATAACAAATTAAATACCAGCTGCAGGTAGAAGTAGAAAACTAAATACAAATGTGTACCATTTAGAAAGAAAAAGAATGAAAAGAAGGAAATTTTAAAATTAAAGGTTATGAGATGAGGAAAATAGAAGGATAGCTAATGAATTTATATTCAGATTTCATAAAGAAGAAGAGAAATTATGGTTGAGAATTTTCTAAAAGTGATTAAACAAGCCAGGTGTGGTGGAGCAAGCCTTTAATCCCAGAATTTGGGACGCTGAGGCAGGAGGATCGCTGTGAGTTCGAGACCAGCCTGGGCTACAAAGTGAGTTCAAGGCCAGCCTGAACTGTATAGTGAGACCCTGTCTCAAAAAATAGGGCCAGGGATTTAGTTCAGTGGTGTAAGGTTGCAAGTTTGATCCCTGGTACCAAAAAACAAACAAAAAAAAAAAAAAAAAAGCAATATATGTTACGGTTTATACATTGTGTCAACTTGAGAAGTCTAGCAGCTTAATTAAGTAACTCAGCAGCTCTACATCCTGGGGTGTAGAGCACAGTTACCTGGTCATTGTTACAATTTGAGAAGGTCAGAAGTTTAACTGAGAGAGTCAGCAGGGAGCCAGGGGTCTTACTTTGTAAACATCCTCATCCTGTGCAAAGGAAGGCAAG
>RJWM01002136.1:0-17452 GCA_004363535.1 Dasyprocta punctata | reverse complement strand
TGGGCGGGGGGGGGGGGGGTTCCTGTGTACTATATAAAGGAGGAGAAGAGGCTTACTGCCCCCTTTTACTCTGGATGCTTTTGCTTGGCTGCTGCCTTGAAGTGTTGTTCCTGTGCCATGCCACCCTGCCTTGGAGCCAGCTGATTGTGGACTGAAACCTCCAAAAACTGTAAGCTAAATAAACCTTTCCTTCCCTAACTTTGGGTGTCAGGTGTTTTGTCTCAGCAAGGAGTAAAAAGTAACCAAGACAATATATAAAAGTGATTAAGAAATAATCCACAGATTCAGGGAAACCAATAAATTTCAAGCAGTATAAATGAACAGGAAATCACAGCTAACATGCATTTTTATAAAACTAAAGAATAACACAGACAAAAGAGTAGATGTTTTTTGAAAGAAATCAAAAAGCCCCAAAGGAACCATGAAGCTGATAGCAAATTTCTCAATCTCAGTAATGGAAGCCAGATAATCACAAAACAAAGTATTCAATATGGTGATAGAAAAAAAAAAACTGCTACCCCAAAGCTTCATACACAGTGAAAACATCTTTAAAGAGCAAGGATGCAGGACTGGGACTGTAGCTCTGCAGTAGAGAACAAGTTCAACATACTTAAGTTCAATCCCTAGCATCAGGAGGAAAACAAAAGAGCAAGGATGAGTTAAAGACACTTGCAGATGAGGGCTGGGGATTTAGCTCAGTGGCACAAGTACCTGCCTGGCAAGTGCAAGGTCATGAGTTAGATCCCTGGTACCCAAAAAATAAAAATAAAAAAATAAAAAAAAAAGATACTTACAGGTAAACAAAAACTGAGAAAGTAAACCTTGAACAAACTCAAATATTTAAAAATTCTCCAAGCTGTCCTTCAGGCAAGAGGAGAATGTTCCCAGATGAAAAGTCTGACGTGCAAGAAGTTATAAGCAAATAGTGAGGAGCATCAGATTATGCTATCCCCAAATCTGCTTTTTACATAGTGATCATTTCAAGGTGAAAGCAACAGAAACAGCAGATACAAGAAGGGCTCTCTGTCCTTCCTCCTTCTGCCTAAAGGCAGTGCATAAATTTTCCATGAGAAAGATGCCCTCCTGGAACTAGGAAGAAAAGAACATTCCTTCCACCAGAGATAGGGAGTCGCTGCCCTGATGCATCTGCACAAGCATACCTTTCTAAAAACCCTTACCTTCCATTAGACTCATTTACCAACATTGTAGCTCTCATAGAAGACCAATTCCCCCTTTTTTTCTAGTTACTTCTTTATAATTTATCACCCTTTAAAAAGTGGTAGGTAAGCCCCCAAATCTGCTTTTATGGGGTTTTCTGTAAAACCCATGTGCCATGGGAAAATATTAATAATAAATTAAATTTATAGACTTTTCTCCTCTTAATCTGTCTTTGGTCAGCTTAATTTTCAGATCCAAGTAACTTACAGCACCAAGGAAGGCAGAGTAATTGTCTTCTTCCCTCACACTGGTAAAAATATATTAAACATTAAATTGCATAAAATAGCAATAACAATGTATTTGGAGGGTAAAAATAAAAAGATATAATTAAAATTCAAATCTGCAGCAACCTGTAAGTGCAGATGCATGCTAATGGTGTTAAAGAACTCTAAATTCTCTGTATTCTTTGAGAGAAACTTGGGGGTGTTGTTTAGGGCTTTTTAAGTTAAATTCTGCACACTAAAATTTCTAGGATAACCATTAACAAAATAGATACAGAATATGCATGTTTCTATTATACAGCAAAAATAATCCAGAAGGCAAGAAAGTGAAAACATTAGAAAGGTGGAATATGTAGAAAATAAATAAGACAGTATATTTAAAACTAAAAACATGAGTTATTTTAATAGAAATAAATAAAACTGAATGGTCCATCTAAAAGATTGTCAAGTGTTTTTATCAAGTAAATATCCCATGCAATACCTTTTAAAAAGTTGCCCTATTGTATTAATACCTGACAAAATAAGTTTAAGAAAAATAGCATTAATAGATATAAAATAGATCATTTCATAGCAATAAAAAGAAGGTAAAATAAGTCTAAACAAGTAACCGTCTAGCAATATATTATATAATGTCCATATGCCTTCAAATATATAATTCGACAATTGAAATACAAACAATAAAATAAATCTACCATCAGACTGGCAGATTCAAACATACCTCCCTCAGTAACTGATAATTGTAGCAGTTTCATAACATAATTGATAAGATACAGGTTTGAACACCACTAGCATATTTGAGCTAGTGGACATGTACAGCTATTGAATATATATTGTTTCCAATGACTCATGAGTTTTTATAAGAATCAACCACATACAGGGGCATAAAATATATTTTAAAGGACAATACAATACAGATCATATTATCTGTCCACAATTCAATTAAGGTGCAAATCATTAATAAATGTAAAACATGTATTTCAGATTTAAGGAGCACAGTTCTAAGTAATGCATTAGTTAAAGAATTAATAGAAATTAGAAAATATTTAAATCTGAAAGATAATTTAAAATACTATATCTCTAAATGTGGGATTCAGCTAAAACATTAGGTAGAGTGAAATTTGTAGCATTTCAATGCTTATATTAGAGTAGGTGAAAGGCCAAATATTAATGATTATTTGAGTTTTCTAGTACTGCAAAACAAACTACCCCAGATGTTAGTTACTTAAGTGATTATTCTCTCTCATAGTCACTGTGGGTTAGGAATTGGAAAGCATCTTTGCTGGATGGTTCTTGCTCGGGGTCCCTCATAAGGCTGCAGCCACATGATGGCTAAATCTGCCACCATCTGAAGTCTTGGCAGGAGAGAGGCGTGCACTTGCCCTGTACATTATTCACATGGCTGACAAGTTGGTAGGTTACTCATACAGTTAGTGGCTGACTGTTGGCAGGAAGACTCAAGTTCCTCTCCACATGTGCCTGCCCATGGGGCTGCTTGTGTATTCCACCATGATGGTGGCAAGGTTCTCCCCAGGAAGTGACTCAAGACAGAGAAAGGCAGGCAGAAGTTATTTTTTTCTGTGACCCATCCTTGGAGATCACATGCCATCACTTCTGTCACATTCTGTTCATGAGAAGTAAGTCACTATGTCTGGTCCACATTCAAGAAGACGAAAATTAGGCTCCACTTCTGAATGAAAGCGTGTCAAAGAATTTGCAAGTATTTATGAAAATCGCAGTGAGCTCAGTAAGCACCTACCTGAAGAAATGAGAAAATAATCCCAGAAAAATAAAGCCCAAGGAAGTAAAAGAACAGCAGTAAAAAAAAAGAGTCACAAATAAACATAATAGAAAATAAATGAGCTACAAAGTCCAAATCCACTTTTTTTACAACTGATACAATTGACAAATTTCCAGTAATACTGACTAAGAAAAAAAAAGAGGAGGCACAAATAAATTGGAAATAAAGAAAGGAACACTACGAAGAATAAAGGAGGCATTGCGAATATATCCATAGAAAGTAAAATATTGCACATAATTTTATGCCACTGACTTTTGGGATATACAAATTAGTAAATTTGTAAAAAATTGTAACCTACAAAAACTTACTTATGAAAAGGAATTCTGTAACAATTTGAAATTTTAAGTCATTAGTTTAAGTCTTCCCTCAAAAGAGTACCAAACTAAGATGACTTTATAGGCAAGATTTACTAGATATTAAAAATATAAATAATTACACAAGCTATTCCAGAGTATTTACAAAATGAGGGAAAGGAGAAGGAACATTATCTAATACATTTTGTAAGCCAAAAATAACATTAATAGCAATATCTGAAAATGTCACTAAGAAATTAGAAAATTACATGCCAGATACACTCATTAACATCTATTAACATTTAAGATACTAGTGAACCATACCAAAATCAAATTTCTATAAGCCAGCAGAAAATGAAAAGTGCCTACAATGGCACTGTCAGTAATAAGTAATGGAAACAACCCAGATTCCTATCAACATTAAAATGAGTACTAGAAATTATTGTATATCAGCATGATTAAATATATTTATAATTGAAAGTCAATAGACTGCAGCTACAAGCAATAACATGGATGAATCACTGAAATATAATATTGAAAACAGTAGTTATATAAAATTCCATATGTATGGTTTTAAAATAGGGAAGTAATTAAACATATGTGATGAAGCTACAAAGAAAAGTAAAACACAAAATCCAGAATGGCATTCTCTCAAAGGAAAAAAGTAATAAGATCCCAAGGAAGGATGCGTAAGATAAATTTCAGTGAAAAAATAGTAATGTTCTTTATGCTGTCTAAATATGTTGTAAACATTTCTATGTAATATTTAACTTTCAAAGTTCAAAACAATTAATAGGGTGAACAATAGCACAGTTCTCTGCCATGTCCCATTCTCTAAGTTTATTCAGAATTGGGGGAATAATGGTAGCTCATTACTCCAAAACAACATGAGGAAATTTTCTCCAAACTCTACTCAATGTTGGTTTTTAAAAGAAATACAGAACTCTAGGCTTATTAGAATCCTTTCATAATGTTGATTATTCACTATTAAAACATAATGTTGACCCCAGGATGCGCTCCACCTAGCCACCTAGGTCCTGGAGGCTCTGAACTCCACCCAGCCAGGCAAAAGGCCCTACTGCCACACACCGGGGGAGCGTCTCTGCTAGCCACCTTGGTGCAGAGGTTCTGAACTCCACTCGGTCAGGTTCTAGGCCCCAGCAACATGCTCCGAGGGTGTGCCCCTGCTGGCTGCAAGAAGGACACAAGCTCTCCCCAGCCCAGTGTTCCAGAGAAACTCAACAAAGTACATCAGGGGAACACATGGCCAGCCTCACAGAACACAGAGCACAAGGTTCTGGCACCATAGCTTGGGGGTGTATCCCAGTTAGCCACAGGGATATTGGAAGATCGAAGCTCTACCCAGTGCAGTGTTCCAGTGCAATCCATTGGGAGGTTGCCTAACCAGCCACACAGGTCCCAGAGGAAAATGACAAAATGAAAGAGAAAGATGCAGTCTCAGTTCTTCAGTCCAACAAGAACAAACCCAAAAGACACTGGAAATTGCACAACTGAACTTTCTGAAATGATAGCAACTGAAGTAAAGAAAGAATTCCATGAAGCTATAGAGGAAATCAGATCAGAAATTATCTCTCAGGTAAAAAATGAAATGACAAACATTGTGAAAGAAATGCTGTGTGTATCTAGAGAAGATCAAGATAAAAAAAATAGAAGAATATAAGAAAATGATGGAAACTTTGAATGAACAATATAAGACAGAATTAGAATGCATGAAACAGATTAAAAGGGATATTCAGCAAATAAAAATTCCATTGAAAGTTGGCAAAACCACTTGAATGAAGCTGAAGATAGATGCTCAGATCCTGAAGACAGCATGGAAGTTTATGATCACAAAAGAAAAGATCTCTTAAAAATAACAAAGAACCAGGAAACAACAATTCAACAACTGCAAGATGATGCAACAAGAAACAATATAAGAGTGATAGGTTTCAAAGAAAAATCAGGGGTCAATATGAATGGCCTGCAAAGACCATTTGCAGAAATAATAGCAGAAAATTTTCCAAACATGGGAAGAGAATCTAATATACACATAAGTGAGGCATACAAACCCCAATTAACCACAACCAAAATAAATCTTCACCCAGATATATAATAATTAGGATATCAGAAATTCAGCACAAGAACAGAATACTAAAAGCTGTCAGAGAAAAGAAATAGATCACCTACAAAGGAAAGCCTATCAGAATCATGGAAGACTTCTCAACACAAACCTTCAAGTCAAGAAGAGCGTGGAGTGAAGTATTTCAAATCCTGAAAGAAAACAACTTTCAACCCAAATTGATGTATCCTGCAAAACTATCTTTGAAAATCAATGGAGAAATAAGACACTTTTATGACAAAGAACACTACAAAGAGTACTGAAAGACACTTTAGAAAGAGACAAAGATAACTACAGTCCCAAGAACAACAGCAGAATGAAACCACTAAGCAGGGCAAACAATTAAGCATAAAAATACAGAAAGCCAACAATAGAAAGATAACATCACAAGGATAATTCAGTACATATCAGTTTTATCAATCAATGTAAAAATGGTCTCAAATCACCAATAAAAAGAAACACACTGGCAGAGTGGATTAAGAAACAAAATCCAACAATACACTGTGTACAAGAAACACATTTAACTCAAAAGGAAATTCACAGACTAAAAATCAAAGAATGGAAAACAATATTACATGCAATTGGAACCCAGAGAAAAGTAGGAGTGGTTATTTTGTTTGCAGACAGTGTGAACTTCAAGCCAAGAATATTCAAAAGCGATAAAGAAGTTCATTACATACTTGTTAAGGAAAAACTTGAAGAAGAGATTATGATCATAAATATATATGCACCAAATATAGGAGCACCCAACTATGGAAGACAAATCTTAATAGACATGAAAACTTAAATAAACAATAATACAATTCTAACAGGGGACATTAACACCCCATTGTCACAAAGAGACAGATCAACCAAACAAGAAATCAGCAAAGAAATAACAGAACTGAATCAAACTTGTGAACAAATGACCTAGTAGATGTGACAGAGTATTCCAACCAACAACATCAGAATACACATTCTTTTCAGCTATACATGGGTCATTCTCTAAAATAGATCATATACTAGCCCACAGAACATGCTTATGTAAATTCAAAGAAATTCAAATAATTCCATGCATATTATCTGACCATAGCGCAATAAAATTGGAAATTAATGACAAAAAACCCACAAGAACCCGATAAACACACGGAAATTAAATAACACTCTCCTAAACAATCAATGCATCACAGAAGAAATTAAACAATATCTACAATCAAACAAAAATGCAAATACAAATTACCAGAATCTGTGGGATACAATGAAAGCAGTCTTCAGAGGGCAATTTATAGTACTAAGCTTCCACATCAGAAAAATTGAAAGAACACACAAAAAAACCTAATTATGCACCTCATACTTCTAGAAAAAGAAAGCAAGTCAAGCCCAAAGCCCAAAGAAGGGAGAAAATTATAAAGATCAGAGCAGAAACTAATGCAATTGAAACTAAGAAAACAATGCAAAGTATTAATGAATTGAAGAGTTGGTTCTTTGAAAGAATGAATAAAATCAATAAGTCCCTAGCCAACCTTATCAAAAAGAGGAAAGAAAAAACTCAATTCCATGCAATAAGAAATGAAAAGAGTGAAATCACTACAGACCCTGTGGAAATACAAAAGACAATCAATACCTACTTTGAAAACCTTTACTCCCATAGGTTTGATAATACAGAAGAAATGGACAGATTCCTAGAAACCTATGAATTACCAAAGCTAAATCAAGAAGATGTAAAATTGCTGAATAACCCAATTTCAGTTAATGAAATTGAAAGTGTAATTAGAACCTTACCAACAAACAAAAGCCCAGGTCCTGATGGATTCACTACTGATTTCTACAAGAAATTTAGGGAAGACTTAATGCCAACACCCCTCAAACCCTTCAATGAAATTGAAAGGGAAGCAAGCCTCCCTAACTCATTCCTGGAAGCAAGTATTCCCCTAATACCAATACCAGAGAAAGACCCAACCAAAAAAGAAAATTACAGGCCAATCTCCCTCATGAACATAGATGCAAAAATCTTCAATAAAATACTGGCAAATAGAATGCAACAAGTCATCAGGAAGATTATACACCATGATCAAGTGGAACTCCTCCCAGGAATACAGGGATGGTTCAACATAGGTAAGGCAAGAGGCATCACAATCCCTGACTTGAAATTATATTACAAAGCTAGTGTGATAAAATCAACATGGTACTGAAATAAAAACAGACCAGAAGATCAATGGAATAGATTAGAAGATACAGCCATAACTACAAACACACTTAGCCACCTCATCTTTGACAAAGGGGCCAAACACGTACACTGGAAGAAAGATAGCCTCTTTAATAAGTGGTGCTGGAAAAACTGACTTTCCATATGCTGAAAACTAAAAGCAGATTCATGTGTATCACTATGCACTAAACTAGAGTCAAAATAGATCAAAGATCTGAATAGTAAAACAGAAACACTAAATCTGCTGGAAGACAAAGTAGGTAAAAATCTTGATGACATAGGAGTAGGCAGAGTTCGTGAACAAAAATCAAACTGCATGGGAAATCCTTCCCAGAATCATTAACTGAGATCTTGTCTTATTAAAAAGTTTTTGCATGTCAAAGGAAATCTCCAAGAGTGAGAAGAAAACTCACAAATTGGGAAAATATCTTAGCCAACTGTCCCTCAGACAACTGTCCCTTCTATCTAAAACATACAAAGAATTAAAAAAACAATCAGGCCTCCAAAATTCAAGGACCTAATCCAAAAATGGGCATCTGAGATGAATATACTCTTCTCAGAGGAAGAAATACAAATGGCAAATAAATATATGAAAAGATGTTCAACATCAGTGTTCATTTGGGAAATGCAAATTAAAACAACACTGAGATTCCATCTCACCCCAGAAAGAATGGCCAAAATCAAGAAATCAACCAATAACAAATGCTCAAGGTGCTGCGGGGAAAAAGGAACTCTTCTCCACTGTTAGTGGGAGTGTAGACTGGTGCAACCACTGTGAAAATCAGTGTGGAGATTCCTCTAGAAGCTAGGATTAGAGATTCCATTTGAACCAGCTATCCCACTTCTGGGCATTTTCCCAGAAGAACTGAAAATGTCATACCACAGTGATATATGTGCACCCATGTTTATAGCAACACAATTTGTAATAGCTAAATCTTGGAAACAGCCCAAGTGCCCATCAATCGAGGAATGGATAAAAAAGATGTGGTATTTTTATACAATGGAGTACTATTCAGCTATAAAGAAAGATTGCATCGAGATTTTTATAAGTAAATGGACACAACTTGAGACCATACTCATAAGTGAAATAAATCAAACTCACATGTGTAAATACTGTATTGCCTCCCTAGTATAAGAAACTGAAAAAGTACAAACGATCCAAAATCTACAATAAATACTGTGTAAAGGTAAGAAACTGCTCAAAGAGGAAAAGCAATTGGGATGGGGAAAGGAGGAAAGAAGAAAGGGAAAAGGAAAAAGACATAAATTTGTATATACATATACATAAAATAGCTAAAATTACTATACTACTAAATGTATTAGTTACTGGAAAAGAAATAGTTAATACTCATATGATTAGATCAATTTTACATGTCTACATCTATTAATCTAAACAACCCTTTTGAAGTTAAGCAAATGCAATATTACAACCATTGTCAAATTCCTATCATCTTGTTTTGTAAATCTATACTGTTATTGTATTGGATTTGTTGTTGTTGTTTGTCTCTTTTGCCTTTTGTTTTTCTTTACTGTCTTTTTCCTCTAAAATAAAAAAAAGACATAATGTTGATTATTTGCCATTAAAATAACCACCACATTTGCTTTGTCATTTTAATAAGTATGTTTCAATCTTAATATACCCCAACTACAAGTAAATTTAAAAAAAGAACAAAAACTTGAAAGCTATTAAAACTTTGTCACGGTCAATCATAATAATATCAAAAACTCTCCAGTGATTTTGGAATCTACCCAATTTAAATGGCACAGATAAAAAAAGATTTTTGTTCAAATTAATTAATTTTAATTCTCTGTTTTTTATTATTGTTCCAATTTGTTACCTTCAGCCACTATAATGACACAATTTTTAGTCTTCATACGAAACTAACTCTGGTTCAGTAGAAATGGTGCAGAAGGTGTGGGTCTTAGTGGTTTCACTGAAACTGCACCACAGGCTTGACAGGCAAAAAAAGGATTTGAATGTATCCATGGCAACACAGTTTTAGACAACAATGAACCCAAGACTACAGATGTGCTGCCAGTGATAAACCTTGAATGTTTAAGAGAAATCAGTTGTATGGGCCCCAGTAGAGACCCACTTATCTAGTTAAAGTCTTAGATTGCTTTGAAATCTTCAGGTAGTTTAAGTAAAATCAGAAGTATAAATAATATGAAGGTATGTTTTACATCCCTTATGTTTAAAGTATTCCAACAACCCATATGCTCACAAGCAGGGTAAATTTTGGTTTCAATTATATAAAATCATATATAGTTTGCATTTTAGACTACACAAAATTTAAATGGTAAACAGACTACACTATCAAATACATTACGCTTAAGCACATCTAGCCAAAAGATATAGCCATCTTTAGTTGGTGGACAAAACACCAAGGTAAGCTTAGATAGGACCACACACTTAGCAAGAAATCAACACATTCTAAATTGCAGATGAGCTTAAGTGAATAGCTCTGATTTGCTTTGCTCTGGATCATGTATTAGAAAAATGGTTTGAAAGAAACGTGTTTAAAATGCCCAAGAGATGAGTGTTTTATAAGGTAAGACTCTATTTCTAAACTCTTCTAATAAGCATGGGGGAAATGGCTAACTGGCAGCCTGTGAAAAGTTCTTACTAGTTCATTCACAATCATATAATGAATATCAGGTGTATAGCAAAACAAGAGAAGTGATCAGTAAGCATGGTTGCTACATCATGCTGTCAAAAACAGAAAAAGAGGTGAGAAGGTAAAGAGTCATAAGCTTCCTGGCCCATGACAGCCAAGGACTGTTTGTCCTGTAATGTTCTGATGATCTATGGCTCTGTCTAGAGTACAGACATTAAGTCAAATTGTCTACACGGAGACTTAGGAACACGTGGTTTCTGATCAGAAGAACGTGACACAGAAGCAGGGTGACGTTACTAACTGCTTTATCTTCATACCATGGATCACATGCCGCAGATCAGAGCTGGGTTTTGATTCAAGTGAATCTTCCATAAATGGTTTCTAAGCACAGGCTACATAATTCAAAAACTCCCAGAGAAATTCCTATTATGTACATGGAAGAGGGAATGCAGCAGGTCCCATTTAGCTGGACAGAGAACATTCTCTGTTCAGTGAAATTCCATGGTTCTTGTGTTTAGTGCCAACTGCAAGTTCATACTAGACCACAGCCCTAAACATGAAGGAGTTAAGTGTACTGAAAAATGAGCCAGATACAGTAAGCAGTGCTGGGTAGTTCTGTCTTGAAAACATCAAAACCACAAGGCAAGATATTAATAAGGCTATTGTTCATGTAATGTCTTTAGCTAGTTAAGAGTCAATGTTATGATGACTCTTCCTCAGAGTTACCATAGCAAAATGGCATTATCTTTTTCCATTCACTTTCTATTGATACACAAGTTAAAACCAAGAACTGGCTGAGTGCATCACCAGCGATTGTCACTCTGTGGGACTGACAGTCTCAGGGGAACCTTTGAACTTCAAAGCTAGTGCACTATAAAATTAGTCATAGTAGGAAATAAAGGGACTTGGGTGAGCTGACTCAGCTCAAATGTCGCTTACTCAAAGAGGTCTTCTTGGACAAATTTAAAGTACTGTTTAGGTGCTCCTTGAATTATCATGGGTTAATTGAAAATATGTCATTTTAAGTTGAAAATGTAAGTCAAAAATATAGTTAATACACCTAATCTACTAAGCATCATAGCTTACCTTAGTCCCCCTTAAATATGCTCAGAGCACTTGAATTAGCTTACAGTTTTTCAAAATCATCAAACATAAAGTCTCTTTTATAATCATGAATATCTCATGTCCACAAAGAGATGAACATCGCCAGGCGTGGTGGCGCACGCCTTTAATCCCAGCACTCGGGAGGCTGAGGTAGGAGGAGTGCTGTGAGTTCGATGCCGGCTTGGGTTACAACATGAGTGCAAGGCCAACCTGAGCTACATAGTACGACCCTGCCTCAAAAAACCAGGGATGGGAGTTTGGCTCAGTGGCTTAAGCGCCTGCCCTGGCATGTGTGAGGTTGTGAGTTTGATCCCCGGTGCCGCAAAAAAAAAAAGAGATGAACATTTTGTAGACATGACTTGACACAAAATCACAAAATACAGTAGCTAATAAACCTGTGGCCACACAGCACACTGTAAAGCTCATTCACATGATCATGTGGCAGGCTGCCCTGTCCAGCAAGGAAAGAGACTGTCACAGCACTGGCCTACATGTGCATTACTTTTGCACCATTATAAATTGGAGAAATATTAATTTGAACTACTGCCAAGTTAGTACCATCTTTTTTTTTGGAATGCAAAAGGACCATTTATTCACAAGACATTTGCATACTATATGTCCAGTGAAAGCCCTAAGAACATCTATGTAATGATTGATACACTGTGTCATATAAGAGAGGAAGCTGGGGGTTTAGCTCAGTGGCACACACACCTGCCTAGCAAGCCTGAGGTCATGAGTTCAATAACTGGTACCAAAAAAAAAAAAAAAATATCTATATATATATGACAGAGAAAAAGTGGCTTGCATTCAATGTAAGGAAGGAAAAGAGGATTATGCTCCCCCTTTTGCTCTTGTTGTTTTTGCTGTCTTCCACTTCCTTGAACTATTGTCCTTCTGTCATGCTACCCTGCTTTGGAGCCAGCAACCTCTAAAAACTTTTTATGGACTGCAACCTCTACAAACTTTCCTTAACTTTGGGTGTCGGCTATTTTGTCCCAGCAACGAGAGAAAAGTAACCAAGACAACATATACATTTATACTTAACATTCTTTAAATGGTGCAAGAAGATAATTAATAAAGAACTAGATGTTTTTGAGAATATACCTTTCCATGAAAAATGACATCAGTTGTACCCAAGATCTGAACAATCTCTGCATCAGAACTTCACGATACTCTATTTCTCCAGTCCTACCTCCCACAGTAACACAGGTAGTTGTTAAAACTTAAGAATTACCAACAAGCTATCACTAACTTAGGTAAAAATTCTACACATCTTTCTTCACTAGCCAGCCACTCTTCAACACATTATCTTTCATAATTATAAAATTAGAATTTTTTAGCTATTTTTATCCCTCCTTCCTATTTGAATTTAGACTCCCAGAGACAGGAAGTTTGATGCTTCATTACTTAGTCCCAAACATTCACATGAAAGTTGGGAGAGAATAAGCCCTCAGTGGTTATTCACAGGCTGCTTTTCCAGCTGCCAAACAACACAGAGTTCAGTTATCTATAACTGATAACTTTTATGGAGTACAAAAAAGCCAGCATTCACATTGAAATGTCAAAAACACTAAACCTCAGAATGAAAAGGCTCTTATTGCAGATAGAATCAGAATTAAATCTGCACCTACAGGCAAAGTGGTCTGAAGCAACACCACTCCTGGGGTAGGGGTGGGAGCATGGACCAGCAGCTTCTGCACCACTTAGCAGTTTGCTAGAAAAACAAATTCTGGGGCCACCACAGACCCAGGGAATCAGAATGCCTGACGATGAAGCCCAAGCATCTGTGTTTTAATTAAGCTCTTTCAGGGACTCAGCAACCTTCAAGTTTTGACAACTGCAATTCTGATGAGTGTCCTCCAAAGGCCCAAGTGTTAAGGGCTTGGTCCCCAGCTTGATGGCTTGGGTCTACTGGGAGGTGGTGGGAGCTCTCAGAGATGAGAAGCATTTGGGTGACGAGGGAATTGTGAGACCTTGCCTATCGCTCATTCTCTTTTGCTCCCAGCCATAAAATGAGCTCCTTTGCACTCACACGTGCTCCTGCCAACACATGCTGCCTTGTTACCAGCCCAAGAGCAATGTTAACAACAAATCATGCAGTGAAACCTCTACAACTGTGAGTCAAAATAAGCCTTTTCTCCCTACTAGTTGATTATCTCAGGTATTTGTTATAGTGATGGAAAGCTAACATAACCGCTAATTGGGAAATACATATTACATTATAGTGAGCTAGCCCACTTAAGTGACTGCCATTCAGAAATAAAGGTGAAAATAAACCAGAAATGTTGTATTTGGATTCCTCCAAAAATGACTGGTATGTTCTAGCTGGCATTTAGATTAAAAACACCAGGAATGAATGAGGAAGAAGAGAAATTACTTGCAAAATGATACGTGTGAATAAAGACAGAGCAGCCTGAACACACACCCACACCTGCTCACATGTGGTTTCCCTGACATGTCCCAGACCTAACTAACTCTCCTTTAACTCAAGTTTTCCTCTCCTTCCCTGGGGTGGCGGCCCTACGGCAGCTCTTTCTAAGTATCACAGGAGCAGATGACTGATCAGGACAACGCGGAGAAGCTGTGCCCTACCGTGATTCAGGTGCCTGATGCAGTCACTCAGGAGCGTGCTGAACCTCTTCTGGTCAGCAGCCTCATGGAAGCAGAAGTAGCCGTGTCTCAGGAAGGGCTGCCACAGGTACACTGGGAACGCCTTCGGCAGAACCACAAAAGGCTGAGAATTTTCCTTCTCACTGGAGGCTGAGGAAGCAGTAGAAATGCAAATCATTTCAAAACATGTGTCTTTTCTTTCGAACACTTATTCCCAGCTACCTGTGAGGGTATCCAGAGCAGGCCAGGGGTGGACATTTGTTAGAGAGAATGGGAGTTCAGGCTCCTCTCCATCCCTCCACCAGTTCCCCAACTCATTATCTCCTGGTTCTCCACAGAGACAGTCACAGTCATTTGACACAAGCTTTCCCAACTCCCACCTGTTGAAAATACCTGCAGACAGAGTTCCCTCTACCCACTGGTCCTGTGTGGGCTCTTGTGGCCCCCTGCCTGCCTGCACACACTCACTCTACTCTCTCTGCAGGACACAGCTTCCCAGGTCTCTTCCCAAACCCTCACACTGCTGTCTGCACCATCTGCTTATTCTCACCCCACCAGTCCCTGAATGGCTGTGGTCACTTATGCATCTTGACTGCAAATCCATGGCTTCTTGATTACCCAGACTCGTGATTTGATCTGCAACTGCCAATGACCCCTTCTTTTGAAAACTTCTCTACCCTTGACTTCCAGGAACACCTCTCACCTTGTTTCCTTCATGTTTCAAAAAAAAAATAGTTTATTTTTTGCTACCTTATTGCTTCCTTGGCAGCCTCTGTTAAGTGCTGGTGGCTTCTCTGTTTTGTGCTGGCTTCCCCTCCACCCTCAATCTATACCATCTCATGAAATGTCCTAGTCTTCCCATAATTTTTTATGTAGTTTCTGCAGTCTATCCTACTCTTCCTCCCTTCTTTTCCATCATGCTTTCCCTAAAAAATTTCCTTACATTTTTCAAAAGTCAGTTCAGAAGCAACCTCCTTGTGATGTATTTTCTGCCACTAGAGAGCATTCGGTACCTGGTTTCCCTAAAATACTGCCACCCAAGCCTGGGGTGAGAATGTGGGGCTGGAGATTGAGATGAACTCCCCCACTGATTCTCATGGAAGCAGAACCTTGGTTCTGGATTGTGAGCTCCTAGAAGATGCATCTCACCAGTTCTCATTCCCTCAGCCCATAGCACAGTCATGGAACCTAGCAGACCTTTACCTACAGCATGTTGAATAAACAGATGTGAAAAGTAGATTTCAGAAGCCCTAAAGCCATGAGACTTTTGGGGTGGGGAGGGGATGTGAATGGTAGATCATTTGCCTAACATGTGTGAGACCCTGGTTCAAACCCCAGCAAGGGGTGGGGGGCAGGGAGAGAGGGACTCTTCCCTGAAAATCAATCCCAAGAAACTTAAGTTAAGCCACACTACTATTCAGAACCCTGACTTCAACATTATTCCCTTCATGCATTCCTACGACATGACATTGCACTTGGTTAAAAATACTAGTTTCTTTCCAGAGTCTCAAAGAACACACAGAAGGAAAAGTTAGTGCTATGCACCCTACAGAATGGGCACCAATGGCAGGGAAAGAAAGGACAGTGGGACCTCCAAGAGGTTAGTGAAGGCACTGGCATACAAACAAATGGATCATAACCATAAGGGAGGCTCCAGGACTATGTCAGCTACTTACGTAAAGAGGAGAGGGGAAGGAAATGTAAAAAGGAATGAAGATGTGTTATGTGCATGTGCCAACTCCATGCTAGGCACGTAAACATTATGTACTACAAACATGTACTAAAAAAATAGCTTTCTTGGGGGCATAGATAGGAACCCTGTCCCACCATTCTGGAATCTGAAAGTAACAGAGTGAAACATTCTGTGAGCACAAACTGGAGCCCATTGGTGCCCCGTACAGTGCCCAGTGCATAATATAAGAATGAATTGCAATATAAAGGAACAATGAAATAAACAGTTGGATGTTTTAGAGACCTCTGGTTATAACACGATATCTATTCTCCCTTTCTTTCTCAGTAATAAAACCCATGATTTTTACTTGGCCAAGTGACTGCACAGAAAAGATTGTACACACATTTCAAACCTCCCTTATAGTTTGGTAGCCCACAGCTACTAAGCTCTGGTCAAAAGGAGGCAAACCAAAGTGGCATATAAAAATTCCTGGAGGTATCCATAAAGATACCTCTTATCCTTCCTACTATGTGAAATGAGAAAGCAATGGCTGGAGCTTCAGCAGCCACCCTGCATTCTGATAGGAATCACAAACTTTGAAAAAAAGAGGGAGAAAACTAGAAAGATCCCGAGTCTCTGACTAATTTATGGATTTGCCACAACAGTCATGGAAAAACACTGAAGTATTTTTGTGAGATAATAAGACCTTATTTATTTAACTGGAGTTTTTTGTTGGTGTGCAGCAATCAGATTCTAACTAATAAAATGCCAAACAAGTGAACAACTTTAGCAAAACAAGGGCACTCTTGCTACAACACGTTAGTGTAACACTCTGTAATAACACATGCCTTCTCTCAAGCAAGGTTAATTCCTCCCAATTTTGTGGTACCTAAATTTATCCTTTCCAGTAGAAGTAGTATCACAAAATGAGTGCTCTTAACTCCCATGGCTTTGTGAAACAATTCTCCAGGCCCTTTCCAAGATGTCACAATTTTGTACAAACAATTGAAAGCAACAGTGACCCTCTGCATTTAAAAACTTCAGCGAGACCCATAAAATTCACAATTACCCACTATTTATTTCTCACTTAACCTTTTGCAACAACTTTCCAGATGCTATTAGTCTGCATATTTTCTGAGTTGAGTTACTAAGGCATCACAAATGATCTACTGTACAATATTCTATCTTTACAACTGAGAAGGCCACACCACACAATAAAAATAGCCATTGAAATGCTCCAATCTGTAGCCCTGGGCTAACTGGCATTAGTCACACAAGCCTTGTGTTTTTTATTTCTTTTCATTCCTCTGATATGATTTCATCAATAAATAAATAAAGGTATTGTCTGTTCTCATAGATTTTGCTGGAAAGTTCTAGGGAGATTCTCAAGAGTCAACATGTTGGTGACCTCAATTTCAAGATGTAATTCCCAGCCAAGGCTGGGAAATAGATGTTGCCAGAAAATATAAAATATAATAATATGAATAGTGCACACAAAGTGATGTTTTAGCCTGAATTACATAGTAATAATTTTTTAATTTAGGCTTATGGTACATATACTAATCCTACAATTATGTTATTAAAAACACCATACTAAATATTTGCACCAAAAAA
>RJWM01002135.1:122727-135760 GCA_004363535.1 Dasyprocta punctata | reverse complement strand
CTCTTCAGTCAGTTTTGTGATCCTCTTAAAATACATATCAGATTATAATACTGCTCTATCATTCCACCAACTCAGTAAAACCATAACCTCCTCCCAGATTTTTAATACGGCCACCACTCTTTCTCTGACAAGACTCCTTATTCTGCTCTCCCTCACTCACTCAACTCCAGCTAGCCTTGTACCTTGGGTTTTTCCTTGAGTATGCCCAGGACACTCCTGCCCTCAGGCTCAACTCCTCTTCCTCTAGACAAGCCCATGATTGGCTCCTTCCCTTCCCTCAGGCCTCCACTCAGACATCAGTTCATAAGAAAGCCTCCTTAACCAAGCCTTGTAACAACCTGAACCCTTAAAATGCTGTGCTTTTTTCCTGCACAAGGCTAGTGTCACCTGACACATGTTCATGTGCTTCATTATTTACTTCTGATCTGACTTCCCACTAAGATATAAGCTCCGAAGGCTGGGGACTTAGCTCGGTGGCATAAGCACCTGCCTGCCAAGCACAAGGTCGTGAGTTCGATTCCTGGTACAAAAAAAAAAAAAAGATATAAGCTCCATGTGGGCAGGCACACTGTATCTCTCAATTCTATACCGCAATGATGAGAATAGTTCCTGACATGTGCTACAAACTCTCTGAACATTTGTTGAATGAATTAATTATATCAGTACTTGAGAGCACAGGGAATACTTATTCATTAAATTTCTTTAAAAATAGTTTTGGCTTTTGAAAACCTCAATTAATTTTGCATAAGATAAAAGACTTCTAAGTGATTTAGGAAGCCAACATTGGCTTTATTTATAAGTTTAGTAAGTGAATCTAATAGCAAAACTTGAATTAGATGCATATTTTAAACTTTAGCATTAGAACCCCAGTTTATACTTAATAGATATGTGAGTTTCTTCAGCTTCTTTAATTACTAGCACAGAATTAGGAAAGAGTTGGAACTGAACAGGATTGGAATCTTTCAAGGTGACCATGATGAAGAGAATAGCAAGACAGCAGGCATTACACTGGAGTAATTAGAGTCACCACTGGGTTATAGTTTGAGACAAGGTCTTACTCAGCTTTCCCGGCCTACTTTGGACTCACAATCTCACCCTCCCAAGTAGAGAAATGGGGATTACATCAATTTACGAGTACATACATCTTAATAGTACATACATTTTAATAGGTGGTAAACAAAATGTGCTTCACTTGACTAGAATCTACTAGCCTACAAATGATGAAACTTAATTTATTCGTTCTGAACATGGCATTTTGTATGAAACTTGAAAACAGTTTCAGGAGCTTTCCTTACTGATAATCTTTACATTTAGTCACTCTTACCATTGTAATTGTTCCACAAGACCTCATTATAATGAAATTTCAATGGAGACTATTTTTATTTTTTTTTATTGTAGCTGTAGATAAAACCAGTTGTGAATCTTTAGTGTTCAGGTTATACTCCCTGTGCAAACCCAGCCCACTTCCTGGTGAACAGATGGCAGATAAATCCACCAGAGGACAGGGATAACTGGAACTCATCTCCACAAAGCTTATATGTAGGATGGTATATTGTTTGCAATGATTACTGTAATTCTAATGCATATTAATTGTACAGATTATCGGATTTTTCTGTGACATTACCATACATGTATATAGTGGTCTTTGTTCTAATCCACCTTCCCTAAAACCTGTCTCCTTCCTCTTCTTCCTCTTCCTCAACCCCCTCTTTCTCTGTTAGTGCCTCTTCAACTTTAAAGTCATTATTTTTAAATTTCTTTTTAGTATCTCCACACAAGAAAATACTGGCAATACTTTTCTTTCTCTTTCTGCCTTATTTCACTAACTATGATAAGGTTCAGATCTATTCCTATTCCTGCAAATGTCATGACATTCTTCTTTATGGCTGAATAATGCTCCATTGTATATATGTACCACATTCTCTTTATCCATTCATCTGTCACCAGGCACCTAGGTTAGTTCTGTATTCCATGATAACACAGGAGGATAAGTGTGTTTATGGTATTCTGACTTCATTGCCTTCAGGAATAAATCCAGGGTTGGTATAGCCAGATCATAAGGTAGTTCTACTGTTAATTTTTAAAGGAATTTTCATACTATTTCCATACTGGCTATAATAACTTTCATTCCCACCAAGAGCATATAAGTGTCCCTTCTTCTCCATACCCTAACTACCATTTGTTATTATTATTATTATTATTATTATTATTATTATTACAGTTATTCTGACAGGGATAAGATAAAATCTCAACGTAGTTTTGGTTTACATTTTTTGATAGCTAAAAACATTGAACATTTTTTCATATATTTATTCTTCATGACATATAGTTATCATCATAATATACAACCAGCATGACCTTTTTAAAAATCATTTTCTTTTAAAATATAATGGGACTGAAATCTTAATTCCTATTCAAAGTCCTACATTCCAGACGGCCCTGTTACAACGTACTTTCATTTCTTCTCAATTTCTAACCTTTCTGTCTTTACTGGTTCTTTCCCACCTGCCTTCAAATCAACAGGAACATGAAAAGTTTTTTAAACAAATACATCATTAATGTTGAGTCATTCCAGTTATTACTGTTTTCCCTTTTTCTTTTCTTTCTTTTTTTCTTTTTTCTTTTTTTGGACTGATCTATTCTTCCTGTTTCCTGTTTCAATATCTGCAACTTCTTGTAAAATATTTTTCCTGGCCAGGGATAAGGCTCAGTGGCACAGTGCCTGCCTGGCAAACACAAGGTCAGGAGTCTGATTCCCAGGACAGAAAAATGATTGTTTTTTTCCTGCCACAATGCCCCAGCAAAAAGTGCCAAATAAAAGCACATGCTCTTTCTCAAGAAAGGCTACTGCAGTGGCCTTTCCTCAATCCTATCACCCTGCATTTCTGAGCTGCACCTAGCCATGCAAACCCATGCCTGCATCATGAAAGGGCACAATCCCCCTTCTGTAGTTGCAAATGCCCCTCCTTATCTGTGGAAGTTTCCCAAGTGCAGTCCCTTTTTCCAGACTCTTCTTTTTCTGCTTGGAGAATGTTTCTAAATCACCTCTAGCATGTCCAGATTAGGCATCCCATTTTTAACATTCACAGGCCCGGAGGCTTTCACCTGAGTTAAAAACTCTTATTTCCATCTGTCCATTTTACAAATTTGGCACATCTAAAACAAAATTCACTTCTGTCATAATCCATTCACTCTCAAAAAGTGTATAAATTTCTATACCAAAATTTGCTTCTTCCTGTAGATTAAAACCTTTGAATTCCATGAATTTTCATCCTTTTGCCCAAGTACCCACTCGTTTATTTGCAACAATAGTAATATCAATAATAATGCTAAGACTTACATATGGAGTGCCTTGAACACAATTCCGTCATCTCTATTATTCCTGCCATAATTAGGACTTACTGTAATTCAATTGTCAATGCAGTTTATTCACTTTCTCCAATCTGTTTTCTGCACTCACTCACTTCCAATTCTTCCTTCCACATATTTTAAGTAGAACTTCAAGGCTGGTCATGACTTCAAGATGCCTATGGGAATTCATGTGAACTACAGAAGAACCACAAATGCATGTGTGCTTCGAACAGTCTATAAGCATCATTAACGGTGTGTTTCTCTTAGGAAGTGTGAACCACTGCCTAGAAAAACAAAAATGACCAGCTTTAAAGTCTTCCAGTTCCTCCATACTGGTCAGCATAAGTTTGGATTAGGTTGTAACAGCACAATACCCAAAATCTTATTTCGTTCCAAGCAAATATCAAAACCTCAGAGGATTTGATTCTGCTATGAGCTTAACAATTTTGGAGTATTCAAAAATTCTGCAGATGAAGTCAATGACAATATTAACAAATGTGTTATTTAGTTATTAACTAATGAATTGTGGCAACAACTGGAAGATCTGAAAATTTAGCAAATACTTTCCAAATGATCAAAGAATGATACTATAAACCATGCATGGTTACAAGATTTATTCAAACTGCAAACCAAGCCAATGGATTTTAATGTAGCAGATTACAAAGAGGTATAATGTGATTTCAGTCTCTTCACTGCAAATACATTTCAAGAAACTACTGCTTGTCAAGTAAAAAGAAGAATATCCATAACTCTCCCCCAAAAAGGTACTAAAATACTCCTTTTTCTAACTTCATGTCTATGTGAGGCCAGATTTTCTTTGTCACTTTAACCATAACAGCATAGCAGAACAAAAATCAATATAGAAGCAGACATAAAAATTCGGCATCTTCTGTTAAATCTGACATTAAGGAAATTCAAAAAATGTAAAAAATTCCCCTTTTCTCATTACATTTTGAAGCCATTGGAAAATACTGTTATTTTTCATAAAATGCATTATTTTAACATGTATTAGTTTACTATTATTTTTAATTAACCACAAAAGAATTGTTTTAATTTTTCTCTTTTAATCACTAACTGAGCAAATCCCAGAAGGTATAATCCATATAAATAAAACCTCATGAATATTCTCCATACCTTGCAATAATGTTAAATAAATCTGTCACTAAAAACTTTGAGTCATTGGTATAAGTCCCAATTTTGTTTTCTTCATTCCTACTTGTCCCTGAGGACAAAGGTTTCATTTTACTGACAGAGTAAATGTTTTTCTAATCATATACTGGAAGATCATTTTTGTTTCCTAGCTTTGTTTGTTTCATCAAGATCCAGTCATTTTATTAATCTCTGTATTACTTCTAACAGCTTTTAAATTCTAAATTTTTGGAATACAATGACATCACTGAAAACAATGACAGCACTGAAAATCAATGACAACTGAGTATCCTTCCTTTGGTAAAGACTTGGTCCTTTTTATTTGTGTTATTGGTTCCTACTGCTAGAATAATAGTAGGATTCATTTTTACCTTTCTCCACGAGATAGAATCACAGAAATGTTTCATGATATTAAAGTGTCTGTCCAATTTTCATTTGAGAAGAGTTTTGTCAGGAGATGTTATATTTAATCAAAGTCTCTTTGGATGTGGTAAACAGAACAATACCTCCCTTGCGTGCAAAATTATCCATGTCTTTATTCCACAAAACCTGTGAAAATGTTACCTCACATGGCAAAAGGTATTTTGCAGATGTGATAAAATTAAGGACATTGATATGAGAAAATTATCCTGAACTCTGCAATCACTAGGATCCTTGTAAGAAAAAAGTGGAAGAGCCACATCCCAGTAGCAGACCTCCTGGGAGAAGTAGAGGTTGGAAGGTTGAGAGGAGGAGTTCACAAGCCAAGAAATGCTGGTGACCTCTGGAAGCTTAAAAGCATAAAAACAGATTGTCTCCTAGAGTTTCCAAAAGTAATGCTGTCCTGAAATCACCTTGATCTCCAGAACCTTGACCCACAGAACTCTAAGATAATAAATTTGTGTTATTTTAAGCCACTGAGTTTGTGACAATTGGTAACAGCAGCAATGGGAATTAATATATTATGGCTTATTCATACTGGATCACGTTACTTTCATTCTTCATTCTACTATGTAGTTTTCAAATTAGTACATCAACTCATACCAATAATGATTTTATTTGGTGAAATCAGTTTGGGTTATAGGCTTTATTATATAACTCACTTCTATTTTTTATTTCCTCATATTTATTTCATGCATTTGCATTTACACATTGCAGTAGTGAGATTTATCTGTAGTTTTGATGACTTGCTAAATTTGACATATTTTGTTCTGTAGAACCATAAAGGTCCTTGAGAAGCATTCTGCAATCAGCTTAAGTAGTATGGAAATTTTTAATCCTTACAACTTTGAAAACACAAAAGTTAAAACTACTTCTTAATTTTTTTCATCAGTTGCAGATCTACTTAATTCTTCTCTTCTATTTTGGACCAGTTTTGATAATATGTGTCTTCTCAGTAATTTATCTATTTTGTTGAAATCTTTAAATTTATTAGTATACAGTAGCTTGTAAAAATCTCTTCAAATATTTAAGCTCTCCCATCTACTACTGCATCCCCTTTATAAGTTATAAATGTCTACATTTAGTTTTCCTTTTCTTTTGCTCTTATTTGAATATGTGAGTTTTTCTCTTGGTTGTTATCTTGCCTGCTTTTCTCATTGTAATTTTAAATAAATCAAGTTTTTCCTGAGTTTTCTGTTTTCTTATTTATGTTTGAGCTTTTTGAATTATTATTAAATTTATTGATTTTCATCTTTTTTCTTAAATAAACAAGGAACTCCAGGCTATCAACTTGCCTTCTAGTCATGAATTTGGAAACATTATAGAGATTTCAGCTAAGAAAGTTTTCCCTACCCCACTAGTACTCTATGACTAAACTCCATAATATTACTTTAATCTAAGCTGTTTTGCAAAATGCTTGTTGTGCTATTAATATCTAATTAGTATGATCTTTTTGCTTAGACTTATGCAAATAAGTATTAATTTTACTGTAATGTCATTAGAGAGCATAATTTACAATTTCTACCCTTGCTATTAAGATTTTCAGGGTATGTTTCTGTTGTAAGTCCACTTTTAAAAAATGTGTCAGGGGTTTGGAAAATAGATACATATACTAAATATGAAGCTTTTATACAAATATAAATTTTATAAAGATTTTAGTACATGCATATAAGACAGTTGCATTACATTTAAATAAAAATGTTGAGATATAAATATATATTTATAAAATTTTATTCTACTTGTAGTCTTTCAAATTCTTTCAGGTCAAGTTTATTTTCTATGTTTTGACTTAAGAACATTGTGTTATATAGTATGCTATTACAACTGACTTTCTGTTAGTATTTCTATGTATATTCTAATAGTTTGTGATGCATATATTATAATAGTGCTTCTTTAGGTGCATGCATCGTGACTGTTTTATTATATATATTAATATTTATCAATATAAAAGCATCACAATACATGCTTCTTGTCTTGAAATTCTATTTTGTATTAAAATCATATTGCTTCATTTTTTTTTAAGTACTGGGAACCACACTCACAACCTTGCATTTCTTTATCTCTGATCCCACTTCTTCTATTTTTTATTCCTCTATTATTTTCCTTGGGAGGATAGGATTCTGATGTATCTTTATTGACAATTTTATACTTAATATTCTCTTTCATTGACTTTAAAGGTGGTTCAAATGAAATATTTGCAGTAATGTATTATCAGTCTAAATGTTATACTTTATAAGTGACATGGTTTGCTTGCTAATATTCTGAAATTTTTGTTCTATGTTTGGAATGCAATAATTTCACCAGTGTCTCTTTAGTAAAGTTAAAAGTATCTAGCACTTGATGAGTTTTTCTGCCTTCCCACACCCTGACTCATTTCTCAGAAAACTGAAAAATAAAAAATTATATTCCAGGCAGACAGGAGAATATTAGTAACAGAAGGGCAAGATAATACCATATTCAATAGGGTAGAGATCATATTTCTTCCAAGATGTGAGTCAGAGTACTTTTTTTTCTCTTACCTAATGTCTTTAAAAATTATAGAAAAATACATTTTTAAAACTTACTAAAGTGCAACATCACTGAAAAATGACGAATGTCATTGATAGTCACTGGTAGATTGGAACTTCTCAAGAATTACTGAAAGGTAGATCAATCACATATGCAAGAGAAAAGAGTAATCCCAGAAGTGCTGAGAAGTGTTGGGGAGATCACTGTGTTGACTGTGTGTTACATTCAACAGCGGAAGGCAGAAGACTTTATCTGGATGCTGCAGCCAACACAATGAATGAACCAAGTCTAAGCAGGCAGAACTTTGGCCCAGATAGCTAGCAAAGTCCAAGTAAAATGGGGATCTATTATTTCTAGAAAAGGTGCCTTGTCCTGGAATATAGCTCAGCAGCATAAGTGCCTGCTAGCAAGCACAGGGTCCTGAGTTTGATTCCTGGTATGAAAAAAAAAATGAAGAAGAAGAAGGAGAAGGAGAAGCAGAAGGAGGAGGAAGAGACGAAGGAGAAGAAGGAGAAGAACTGTAATAAAGACAACTAAATAAACAAATAAGAAATTGATAGCTGAGAAAAATTATCCAGAGCAAATAAAGAAATCATAAATTTAAAATACACATATTTGGCATATTTAAAAGCCTTCAAAAGGATATTTCACATGCAAAAGGAGAAAAAGCTAAACCCTAGAAATTTTAAATATGATCATCAAAATTGTTTTAAATTGTAATTTTAGAGCTAATGTAATGAAAACATAGCTAAGAAATGAATTTAAAATCTGGAAGAGCAACCTGAAGTATACTTCTAAAATGTGCTACAAAATGACAAAGTAGCAGTGACATTGAAAAAAATATCTAAAACACACATGAACAGCATTATAAATTTCAACATCTGTCACACTGGATTTTGAGAAAGAGAAACATGAAGAAGAAGACATGATTAAGACATGATTAAGAAAACTATAGAAAAAAATTTCCCATGTTAAAGAAAACCATGTCTTTGGGCTTACCTAGCAAGGATCGTTGGGTTTAAATGGAAAAAAATACATTCCAAGCAAATCATTGTAGAGATCTGAGCTCCAAAAAAAAGGAAAATCCAAAAGTTTCCATGAAGAAATAAACAGCTGACCTACAAAGGAGTGAGACTCATTATATTCATGTCCGATTTCTCAACAACAGCAACTTATCCTGGGATACAATAGAGCAATGCTTTCACACAAGAAGGGTATTTCTTAAAATCTGAAATTCTTGACATTGCAAAATTTTGATCAATTATAAGGGAAAAATATTGACATATGCACCAAAGTAATCTCAGTTCACCACTATCTTAAAATAACTACTTGAGAATGTTTTGTTTTACATCAAGGGAAAGCTCAATGAAGTGAATAGCTGAAATTGCCTCAAGAGATGGCAGAAAATCCGAACAGAATAATTACTGCAAGAGAAAGTTTTAAAGCTGATGCCTAGAAAAGCACCCTCACCACATAATTTTGTAAGAAAATCTGAAAAATGCTTCCCAGAACCGATAATCCCTAAGGGCATGGAAAATATGGAAATGTAAGTCTGTCCAACATATTCTTCAAGGTCCCATAGTGCTACCAAAAATTGGACAGGACCACAACAACAAAAAAAATTATAATCTAATTTCATACACTATAGAAGTTTAAGAATTATTAATAAATGAGTCTCATAGTCTAGCCACAAAATAAAATGTTATCAAATATAGTTTATCATTGATATGAAAGGCTGAAGTAACATTAGGAAACTTGCTACAGTAGTTTAGTATGAGAGGCAGACTAAAGAATAAAATGATACAGAGCTGCTTCAGCCTCTAGAAGCTGCTACATTGCCATCCCTGTGTGTCACTTAGTCAAGACACAGGAGGAGACCCAGACCTAGGACCAGTCCATGGAGAAGGAGGAGGTGGAGATGTTTGCCTTCCAGGCAGAAATTGCCCAGTCGAAGTCATTGATCATCAACACTTTCTAGTCGAACGAGATCTTCCTAGGGAAACTGATTTCCAGTTTGTCAGATGCTCTGGACAAAATCGGGTATGAAAGCCTGACAGATCCCAGTAAAAACTCAGGCAAGGAGCTGCACATTAATCTTATTCCAAACAAGCAAAATTGCACCCTCCCCCTCGTGGATACTGAGTTCAAAATGATTAAGGCCAACTTGATCAATCACCTTGGCACCATAACCAAGTCAGGGACCAAGACCTTCATGGAGGTTTCGCAGGTTGGCACTGACATCTCCGTGATTGGCCAGTCCAGTGTGCGTTTCTACTCTGTATACCTGGCTGCTGAGAAAGTGACTGTGATCACCAAGCATAATGACAAAGTACAATACACCTAGGAATCTTCAGCAGGAGGGTCCTTCACAGTGAGGGTTGACCCAGGTGAACCTATGGGCACAGGAACAAAGGTCATCCTACATCGGAAAGAAGACCACACTGAGTACTTGGAAGAAAGGAGAGTAAAAGAGACTGTAAAGAAACATTCTCAGTTTATTGGTTATCCCATTACTTTTTCTGTGGGCAAAGAGATAAAGAAGTGAATGATGATGAGGCTGAAGAAAAGAAAGATGAAGAGGAAGACAAAGAAAAAGAAGAAAAGGAGTCTGATGACAATCCTGAAATAAAAGATGTTGGTTCTGATGAAGAAAAGGAAAAGAATGCTAGTGACAAGAAAAAGAAAAAGAGGATTAAGGAGAAGTATATTGATCAAGAAGAACGAAACAAAAAGAAGCCTATTTGGGCCAGAAACCCTAATGATATTACTAACGGGGAGTATGGGGAGTTCTATAAAAGCTTGACCAATGATTGGGAGGATCAGTTGGCAGTGAAGCATTTTTCTGTTGAAGTTGGCATTCTCCTTTTTGTTCCACAACAAACTCCTTTTGACCTATTTGAAAACAGAAAGAAGAACAGCATTAAGTTGTATGTCCGCAGAGTTTTCATCACGGATAACTGCGAGGAGCTGAACCCTGATTACCTGAATTTCATTAGAGGGGTGGGGGACTCCAAGGATCTCCCTCTAAAAATTACCCAGGAAATGTTGCAATGAAGCAAGATTTTGAAAGTCATCAGAAAGAATATGGTCAAGAAGTACTTAGAATTGTTCACTGAACTGGCAGAAGATAAGGAGAACTGCAAGAAGTTCTACGAGCAGTTTTCTAAGAATATAAAGCTTGGAATACATGAAGACTCTCAGAATTGGAAGAAGCTTTTAGAACTGTTACACTACTACACATATGCTTCTGGGGACAAGAAGTTTTCTCTCAAGGATTATTGCACCAGTATCAAGGCGAAACAGAAGCACATCAATTACATCACAGACTGGGTAACTAACTCAGCCTGGGAGGAAAGTCTTGGGAAGCATAGCTTAGAAGTGATCTATATGATCAAGCCCATTGATGAGTACTGCATCCAATAGTTGAAGGAATTTGAGGGGAAAACTTTAGCATCCGTTACCAAAGAGGGCTTGGAACTTCCAAAATATGAAGAGAAGAAAAAGAAACAGAAGAGAGAAAGGCAAAGTTTGAAACCCCTGTGCGATCATGAGAGACATTTTGGAGAAAAAGGTCAAAAAGGTGTTTGTGTCAAATTGATTGGTGATGTCCCCATGCTGTGTTGTCACCAGCACATACAGCTGCACGACAAACATGGAAAGAATCCTGAAAGCCCGAGCCCTAACAGACAATCCAACAATGGGTTACATGGCAGCAAAGAAGCTCCTGTAGATAAACCCTGACCACTCCATCGTTGAGACTTTGAGGCAAAAGGCCAAAACTGACAAGAATGACAAGTCTGTTAAGGATCTGGTCATCTTCACTTATGAAACTGCACTGCTGTCCTCTGACTTCAGTCTGGTAGACTCCCAGACACACACGAACAGGATTTACAGGATGACCAAGCTGGGGCTAGGTATCAATGAGGTTGACCCCACTGCTGACAACAGCACTGCTGCTTTCAATGAAGAGATGCCGCCTCTTGAAGGAGATGATGATACATTGTACATTAAGGGAGTTGACTAAACTCTGCCTGAAGAATGACTGGGATGCGTGCTCACTACTTTACCTTTATTCCCTCTGATAATATACATTTTCAAGGATTTTTTGTTAACACATAAGTCTATACGCTTAAGGGGAAGATAAAATTTCTTTCTACTTTTAAGGGATACTGTGAAACTTTAGGCACTAAAGCAGAGCTGGCAATGTTTTTTTTAGTTTTGCCTTGGTTTATTTTAACAGGTTGAGATGTTTGTCAAAAGACGTAACTTACCTTAACTTCGTGGGGTCTAAAGTGTTTAGTTACCAAGCCAGATTCCTTAGTAGGCCAGGTCTTTTGTCTCAGAAGCGTTGAGACATGCTGATGTTTAAAGGAATATTTATTACAATAGCTTGAGTTTTCATCTTGTAGGATCTACTTTATTTAAAATTTTCCCCTGTAGTTTCAATTCTGCATTTCCTAGGCTTCTAGAAATAAGTACGTTAAACTGAAAAAGATTGATGGCAGAAACGGCACTGGGGCTTGTTTTCCAGGGAGAAGTATTGTTTAAAGGAATAAAGTAAACTTCCTAGGAATACTGCATTACTGTTTGAAAAATAATTCAGAACAAGGCCAGTGAATGGAAATGGAATGCCCAAGTCACTATCTGCTTTAGGAGGTAACAAATACAGATAAGTTAAAAAATAAATAAGTAAAATGATATGATAAATTCAATAGATGGCAAAAATATTTAATAAAATTTGACCTCTGTTTTTTAATGTAAGTGGTGACTATTGCATTTACCCCTCTGGAATTCTCAATGAAAGTGAGAAATCCATTTTTCTTGGTACATTGCCCATCAGGACCATCACTTCTAGGGAAGAACCACTACAGGATTTCTAAAAAGCAAGAGCATTGGTATTCCTTCACCAGTGGCTCTCTCAATGCCTCATTGAGGAGAGCGTTCTCAGGACCCTCTTGAGAAACATAATTAAAGTATAAATGAGCAGGTTATGCATAATCCCACTGCAACATTTCTATCTAGCCAATTAGTTTTATTCCTCCCACTATAAAATATCAAATATTTCTCATATCTCATCATCATTTAATGCAGGCCAAAGAAGCAATTTTAGTCAATCATCAAAGCCCACTAGTGCAGCCACTGTCTGCTATGCTTCATATTTGCAATCCCAAGAGTTTTGTTTGGTTAACAGGCACCATTCCATGACTAGAAGGTAAACTCTCATTGTCTTACTGGAAAACATACGTGGTATCTACAATATTCAGAACAGTATCCTGTGCACACAAGTGTTTATAACTGTTATATTTACTTCATAATAATTAATAAAGGTTTGATCTACAACCTAATGCTCCAATTAAATACTTCAAATAATTTTAAGAAATAACAAAGATATTTTAATTAATTCTTTTATATTTAACTTTATTTTTACATAATGAACAACTAGGAAGGCACTTGTCCTTCTCATCTAGTGAGAAAATTTTTTCTCTGCACTTGAAACCTTTCCATTTTTCAGCAAGATAAGTTCTTTGTCAGTGTACCAGCTGCTCCATAAGAGCCATAGATAGTGTAGAAAGCAAAAATGGGGGATTCTTTTCTGTCTTGTCTT